>JAPYYV010003407.1:0-19328 GCA_030522625.1 Copidosoma aretas
GTTCTCTTTTTTTTGGACATCTTTTTTTGTGTTATTGTATTGAATGGTTGAATTTTACTTTGTTCTTTGATCGCGGCCACCCATCTAATTTTAAGTATCAAAAAATCAGTTGGCTTCGTCGTGTTGACGCAACCAACAGAGTGGCATCCGGTTTTCGGTGCTACAAAATGTTTCAAAATTATTTGCTATTTTCCTATTACATATTGATTATTTCCGTTGCATACGGATGTATATAAGACAGAAATAAAAAATGTGTAAAACAGATATGGTTTTTTTTATCTTGATTGTGTTGATTTTCAAAGATTAGTTTTTTTTTTTAAAGTTCATTCTTGACCTTTGTATCGTTATCTCACGATATTCTATGTCAAATAATATCAAATATTACTTCGATCTGTACAATTGAACGTATAATAATAATATATTGGTATCTATGAGTGTAAGTGTAAGAGTCCCCTCTCCTGGATTACGACATATTCTGTATCACCATTAATTTTTGTTTATATTGATGAAACCAACGCAATTTTTTATGAAAAATACCAATCGGTATGTTTAGTGTCGATTTTTATGACCCTTTACTAGCAAAAATCTTAATATTCTTACTTACTTTCCAAAGTTGAATACAATTATTACAACTTTTTTTTTTTTTTTTTTTCAAAGCGTAAAGGAAAAGATCATCTAAAGACGCCTCTACGTGCACACATGGCTACCGTAGAGGTAGTGTCGGATTCACCATAGCTTATAGTGTAATAACACTACGTGATGCTAATCATTACGCGCGCCTAGCGACTAAAACCATCCTCCCCAAGAGAGAGCTAGTCCGATGGACTATTTCTTTGATATGGGTGTTGAAACAGGAAAAAAGAGATAGAAGCAGAGAAATAGTGGAAAGATGAGAAATAACGGCGAAGTTCGATGACCGATCATGAGACCAAGGGAGGTATCTGGTTGGTACTCTACGCATCAGGGTGAAACTCGGAATATTGAGGTGTTAAAGCAGCCTCAGGGACGACGAGAGAGATAGAGAAACACATCTTGGTCAGGCATCAGACTTCTCCGGATGAAGTGACCCAGGTGTTGGCTCCCTGAAAGAGACTCACCGGTGACCAATTCACCAGGATGATGAGCTTCCCTAACGGTAATTGGCTAAGCCGACTGCCATCGGGAACCCATTGACCCAGTGTCATGGCGCTCTGACGACCTCCCCAAGGAGGGATTGCCCCCCTCCCCCAGGTCCAGGCATCATTAGGAGAAACTGCAGTTGGTCCGATAGAATCAGGGAGAATGTGTTTTCGGCACCACGGGTACTTTTCCCACCGAAAAAGTCCGAAAATCGAAATTTCCGAAAATTTTTCGACGAGAATCAAACCTGTTTTACCTCGAGCCTGTCAGGCTAGGAAGCTCTACTCACTAAGCCATCGAGGACCTTCTCATATCTTTTGTCAGCGTTATTAAGCTGAGGACCATTTTTTGATGTAATGTAGATAAGTTTCTAGGTCTTTTATTTTTCGTTTTGGTATCAGTGTACTTGTGTTGTTGAAATTGATTCTCTTGGCATTTATCCCTTACCATACACGTCGAAAATTTTCTTGAACGATTCTCCTTCATATACAGATTTGTGTTTGTATCATTGTCTCTAAGTTTCTCGTGAGTTTTCCAAAGGAATTAAGACTATAATTTTAATTTCTTTTTAACTTTAAATTTACGTCTGTCTTTGATATCATGTAACGTCCCATTCAGTAAAATACTCATATTTTATGAGCGTTTTACTGCGTCATCCTTATTTCATATAGAATATTTTTTGGTCATGTGAATTGCGACACAGTAGTTGATCTGTTTGCGCCCAGGGAGTGAAATTATTTGATAAAAAACCGAAGACAGGTTATCGAAACTATTACGCAGCGTAATTATGTCTATCATTCCATTTTGCCTCGTCTCAGGAGGTTGTAGAACTCACTTCCAGGTGATTTTCGTGATGCTTAAGTAATCAATTTATGAGTTTAAGAGGCAACTTTTAACGACTTTGTTTTTCAGCATTAAGTGCTTTGCTAACCGTCAGCAAACTATAAATTAGTTCTAAAATTATATCACCACCAAATCCGCTCGTTGATTTTTCTAAATAAATAAAATAATTAAATAATAAATAATAATTAATAACAAATAATTCATGGAGATACATCAAAAATAGCCGATATAAAGGTTATATTTTTTTATATTTACTGATTTCCCTATTTGTGTGCCTGAAAGTTTCGTTCCCTTCTAGAGAACTCGTGAAATTCTTATTTATAGCCTATCCAGCACCCCCTTAGTTATATGGCTTCATTTCTAAGTTTTTTGGTTATGTTCTTACAAAATCATAGAAAAATAAAGTTTTCACTCCTGCAATAATTCTCTTTCCGTGCAACAATTCTTTTGTAAGTTTTTAAACACAATTTAATAGATTTATATTAAAAAATCATAAATGGAGTTTATGTTTTCATATCAACCTACTCTTCTATGTGTACGCTTTCATGCTTCCTCGCCTTAAAGAAATGCGTACAAATGGTTAATTTTGACCTTTTTCTTTTAGACATGGCGTTTTTTTATAATGTTTGAGTTTATGACATTGTAAAAATCATTTGGAATCAATTTTGTATGCCTGCATCGTCCTAAGCGTGCAGTAATCACACACTGAAAGCTTGCTGACAATTTACAGTTGGAAATCCGCTTTATTTTAATGTTTATAGGTTACCGCAGTAAAATTCTATGATAGATGATAAATTTGAGGTCAAAACCAGCCCTATATATTATTCTATATCATTATCTACTCACCTCCTAAATCTCGTTTCACTCCGTTTAGTAGTTTTTGCGTGGTAAGAAAGCAAACATCCAAACTACTAAACCCACAAACATTCACATTTAAAATATTAGTAAGATTGTCTCTCTTTACTACTTTTGCGCCTGCTTTGCGTCAAAAATGATTAATAAAGACCTTGTTAGCTTTTAGATACGTCTTCAGGGACGTCTTATGATAGAGACGTCCCCAAAGATGTCCCTAGGAACGTCCTTATTTTCACCAGGTGCGCGCAAAGAATAAAGCCACTAAGGCCCTGCTAAAAAATCCGTCTGAAAATCTCAGTTTACTAAAACAAAAAGAAAGTTTTACGAAAAACAGTCTCAGAAACATGAAAAAAGAAAAATCTGGACAATACGTTGAGAAATAATTATCACCTGTCACTGATGTAAGATCTTTCTGAAACACGATGAACTGCTTTAAAATATCTCGAACTAAACAAATTCTGCGTACATAAATGATATTGAGATCATTTAAAACTCACAAATTTATTCTCGATGTCTGTTCTACTCAGACTACCAATAACCGACACCCATCCTTCCCCCCTTTTCAGCAACCCCAACCTCCTGACTCTAAAACTGTCTACCTTGATTCTTCCTTTAACAGAACTTACTCTGGCCTTCAATTCCAGTAAACCCATGGCTTTTCTTGGTCTCGATCAAGTGACCAACTAAATGCTTCTAAATTCACCAACTGCTTACAACCTTCATGTATTAGATTGTATAGACTATCTGAATATTACTTTCATAATCAATTAATTCACTCTTCTTGGAATACTTTTTAAAACTTCCTAATATCTAAAGATCAGACATCTCAAGACACATTTCGACGTTGAACTTATGATAAACTTAAGGCTATTACATTATATAGAACGCAAAAATTCCCTTCGTAAAACTCAGTACTGTTTCAGAATATCTTGTAATTATGCCCTGTTACACATAATTACATAAATCTAGTACTCGCTCAACAATAGTACTCACACCTGTGATGTTTTCCTAGAGATCAAGTCTGCCTTTGACTGTGTCTGTGCTTATATTCTTAACTATACCCTCACAAAATTAAAGTTACCCTGTTGAAACCAGGGCCATCATATTCAATCTTGTAACAAATAAAAACCTCTATTTGAAAATAGCTAATACTCTATCAGGTCCATTTCCGAAAAACATAGGCGTACCTCCAGGGTCTGTTCTAAGCCCACTGTTATATAATATCTATGTTCATGAAATTAATAATATTGTACCTTCCGAAGCTAATAAAGTCCAGTATGCAGATGACACGGTCATTTATCATTTTATCATTAACACAGCTCAATACATACATCCACACATGCTCTACAAACTTCATTATTCTGCTTGCCACATACTTTGCTAACTTAAATATTTCAATCTCTCCTTCGAAGACTAAATTCATCATCTTCTCGAACTCTATCTTGGATGTCATAAATAATTACCTACTGCACTTTCACAATGAAACCTTAACTCCTACCACCAACGTACGTAACAACTATCAACAATAAACACGCTAAATTAGTTATTAACAAATCTTAAAGACTCCTTAACGTAATCAAAATGCTGAGAGGCACGTGGTAGGATGGTCACCCGAGTATTCTCCTACAAATATACGTCTTGGTCATTAGAAGCTTCATCGAATATGGAATATTTTTGATTGAAATTTCAGACTCTAAACTAAACAATCAACTCCAAATAATACAAAATCAAGCCATCAGACTTGCTTTAAAGTACCGAAACTCTACGCCTATTAATACCCTTCACGTAGAAGCTAATATCCCTCACCTAAAGTTCTGGTTCCAAAGCCTTTCTGAAAAGCCGATCCTAAAATTCCTTTTTTTTCACACTTCATCTCTTAACCGCATCTCTTAGACACAAATTTCTTTAAAAATACTACTATCCTGATTCCAAACCCTGGTTTTCGAACGTCAATTTCTAAAGCTTTCATATAACTACAATAACCAGACTGAGAGCAAACCATTATAATCATGCTACTACCCTATTCAGGAAATAGTAGTTTTCGTCACAAATGTGCATCTCTCCAGGGCGGTCCCGGGGCCCGAGAACGCTTGCGAAGCAACGCCCGAGGGACCGTTGGGACCCCCCTGGTAGGATGCACATGAGTGGCGAACGCTGTTTTTCCTACCGAGGGTGTACCAGGGTTGCAAAAGTGCCCGAGGTAGGAAAAAATACATTAATTCCCCTGCATGCAACTGTGTATCGACCATATCCTTTGGTATTGCTCTAATCATGATAATCACAGAAAAACTCTAAGAAATGCCTCAACTCAATTCCATCAATGCAATAAAACCCTAATCGAAAGCAAGTCGGAATCAATTCTGGCAAAACCTTGCTTACCAGCAAAAAAAATCTTCACCGACTTTTAAAAAAAATGCAACTTGCCTATTTAAATCTTCAATGCAGTTCAAATAACATCCACCAAGCACGTAAGATACAAGCTTCCTACTCAGTCCTAAACGTGGCATTTCGAAGTTCTATGCGTTATCCGATGGCCATTTGTTTATTACAAATTTCCTATGAACATAACTATTGCACCAATTTTTAAGCTCAATTCATGAGGAGGCATACCTTCACGAATACCGTTGAATATTTTAGTTGGGAAATTTATATAAATATCATCGTTTATCTTATGAACACCTTTATACGTAGCATGATCAGTAGTAAAATAAGTTTTGGTTTACCGTTTATTTGATTTAATATCTTGTCATTAAGAAAGTACGCATATTCGTTATGAGAAGTAAGTATAACGCTTCTTGTTGAAGTATAGCTTATTTTACCAAAAATTTTCTTGGAAATATCTTTAGTTTTGAATTTATCGATTTTTAATAGAAATTCTGAAAAATGATTATTATTGGATCTAGTATTAATCTTTGATTTTTGAATTTTGAATAGTGACCTAATCACAAATGATTATATTGTTTCTGCTATTATGTTTCTGTTGCATTTTTTTGCAACAGGTAGAATTTGACGAAAATCACCACCTATAACGATTAATTGGTATCCAAAGTTGATGTCCGTAGTAAACAAGTCACGAAGCGTCCTATCAACTGTTTCTAAAGGTTTTTTTGGGAATCATAAAAGCTTCATCCCAAATTATTAAATCTACTTCGTGCCATTTCTTTTTTCACATTGAGATTCAAAAAATGAATTTTTTATGTTATTCAAATCTAAGGGCTAGCGAAATGTTCTGTGACTGGTCAGTCCTTTTGAAAGTGATACTGATGCAATTTCAGTCCATGTCATTGATATAATTTTTGTCCTTGAGGAATAAAATAATAAATTAATGTTTTGTATAGAAATGCTTTACCAGAACCTCTAGGTCCATCCACAAAGACAATTTTATGTTCTTGATTGCATATAATTTTGAAAATTTTTTTAAATCTTAATTTAACTAAATATATAGAGATTGAAACATTTGTCTACAAAATTCAATTTCTTTAGTATCATGATTATCTTCTACCTCGATAATTTTTGGCATTGGTATATTAAATGACTCGCAAGATTTATTTTCTGAATAAAAAATTTGGTTTATATGTAAAAGAGATTTTTCTTCATCGAATTTTAAGTTTTCTATAAAACTGTTTTTATATTTGTCCTAAATATTGTCCTTGCAGTCTCCAAGCGGAATTAAAATTATTCTAGTTTTGTGTAAAAAATACTTTGTCGTATCTGAATATCATCTATGATATATAAGGGGGGTGGGGGTCCGTAAGCTCTACCAATTCGATCACAAGGAAATTTTAAGTGAAAGCAGGGAAGACAACATGATATCGCCGTCCCTTTCTCACTTATTTTAAAATATCACGGGACCAAGGGCCGGAAATTTCGCTTAAGTGGACCTGGGGCAGAACAAAAAATGGGGTCCCTTCATGGATAATTTTTAATATTTGGAAGCGAAGGAATGATACTAAATATCTTTTTTTTTTCCACTTCACTGAAGCAAATTTTTTAATCATTTTATTAAAATAAATTTTTCGTGATCTCTGATTTTCAATTGATAATGACGACAAGTTGCTAAGTCTTTTTTGTACCATCGTGCTTAGTGGGGATGATGTCTTTTGAAGTACGGATCTGATAAACAGCAATTAGGAGGTAAATAAAGATGACACGGCATTTGAAAATTTTTTTAAGAACTCGTCTTTTTTTTGCTCAAAGTCCTTCATCGATGAGTTTACTAGGAATTGTGGCTGCAAGATTAGATAATTAATCATCCAAAATATCTTTTATTTCAACGAATCTAATTTCAAGTTGCGATTATAGTGTATCAATCATTTGATGAAAAATAGTTACTTGGAAACGCTGTTCAGGATCATTGAAGCTTTTATCTTGGGACAGTTCATCGAAGTGAATCTTGACCGTACGTAATCTTTTGTCTAAAAACTTTTTTTCTATGTTCCACTTATCTGATATATCTGAAAGATCACTTAGTATTGAATCGAACCCATTTTTTAACTTTCTTACACTCAGCAATGCATTTTCAAGCTGGCCACAAGCCATAGAAAGATCCATTTTTTCTGACTGCAATGGCTTGGCAGGTAAATAACGACATTTAAAAAAAAACATATTTTGTGGATTATAAAATTTATTCGTTACCTGCGTACAATTGAAGTGGAAAAAACATGCCCGAGATAATTTTTGCTTATATATTTTTATAGATGAAGTATATATTTTTTGTTTCGAAAAATTCGTCAGTCTTTACATTTTTGGCCGCCGTATTGGATCCAAAACTTCAAAATCAAATAATTTTGCAAGATAAAAAATGTTTTTTTTAATCCAAGAAAAATTTAAGTAAAGACTGTTTCCTGCAACATTTTTGCCGGATGGCGTTGTTGCCAAGAAAAAATCATTCTTTTTAGAGAAAAATTATTCCTAAAGTTTATACATTTTTTAATCTAAAACAGCGCTATCTAAAAACAGCGCCATCTTTAAAAATTTTACAGAAGACCTTTTTGACTTAAAATCTTACGCAGATTATACATTAATTTTTTATTCTACAATATTGGTTATTTTTAGAAATGTCGTTTGCCATATGAAGTCCACCATTTGGTTTTTTTATAAATCTGACCTGAAATATATAACAAACGACCTTAAAAGTTACAATCAAAGTGCTTTTTTTTATTTTTCACTTTTCAGTGAACGTTATGATCAGAGAACCATGATTTTTTAACAAATATCGTTTTTGGGCCTGTTTCCGGGCAATATCCATTAAGATACTAAAAATTATTTAAAAACCATGTAATGAATAAGAAAAAAAAAAATTAATCTCTAAAATTTTAGTATTATACTTTAAATTCCGTAATTGGGCTCAAATCTACCCAAAAACATTCAAATATTTTAATCTAAATCTACGGACAAAATTCTAAAAAATTGCCATTTTTATTGTTTTTCTTCATCCGCAACCGTTTAGAAGTTTAAAAAAAAACAAAAAAATTTTGCCCTGCCTTACGTAGAATTCCCCATTCATACACGAAATCAACGGGGCCACCTAAATAGCAAAAATTTAACGCAACGCAGAAAATTCGTTTTGGTTTTGAATTTTCAATTGATGCATAAGCTTTAAAAATTTATGTAGCAAAAACAAATTTTAAATGGCAGATCCAATGTGGCTGCCATATTTTGGAAATGAACGGACTCTAGTAGGAAAAGAGACTGTAGCATACTGCTCAGAATTCTAAGTAAGAATGTGTCTTGCAAATTTTTGGATGAATTCGCCATTTACGAAAAAAATGCAGTTTTTAAAAGTTTTTTTAGATTTATATTAGAACATGTTTGACTCTTATATAGAAGGTAGTCCCCTAGTGGAAAAGTTTGTAAGATATGTAGGTTTTGAAAGTTTTTACAAATTAAAGGTCAGGTGTCCGGAAATTCAAAATAGAGGATCCAATATAGCGACAAAATTTCTAAATATCTACGCATTGCAGTAGAAAAAAATACCGACGTATATTACTTTAAATTCGGACTTGGTTAGTGTCCGCATGCGCGAATAGATGGGTGTGAGAAAGGCTCTGTGGCATTAACAGCACTGTTGGGGAAAAGTTCCGTTCAGATTTAAGGAATTCTAACCTTCCTGACGTAAGAAGGATATATATCTGTAAAGCTCTAGTGATATTGCCGGAGAACAGACCAGCAATCTCAATTCTGTCGGTACTGTCGGTTATTCTATGATATAGTCAAATCCGCCGATCGATCGACAACCGAGTATCATGGATCGATGAAGTAGATTGCCATAGCTAAAGAATTTGTCAGGAATTTTTGGAAATCTATTCAAATATACGTTTCAATGTTTGATAATGCACGAAATACTTGATTGTTACTATTATTATAAACAACATGAGACCTAATACCAAGTGGCCCAGAGCGCTGACTTTCCTCGCGTTATAATTAATGACATTATTATTGAAAACAGAAGAACTAATACCAGGTAACCCAGAATGCTGACTATCCTCGCGTTTTATTTTATAAAATTATTATTAATAACATAAGAACCAAAAACAGTTGACCCAGAGTGCTTAATTTTCTCGCGTTTCAATTATTGAAATTATTGATAATAACATAAAAACTAATACCAGGTGACCCGGAGCGCTGACTTTCCTTGCGTTTTAATTAATGACATTATTATTAATAACATAAGAACTAAACCTAGTTGAACTAGAGCTGTTTATTTTCTTGCGTTTAAATTATTAAGGTTAGAATTAATAACATAAGAATTTAAATCAGTTCACCCTGAGCGCTCAATTTTCTCCCGTTCGAATTAATCAAACTATTATTATGAATATAAGATTTATTGCAAGGTGACTCAAACTGCTGCCTTTCCTCGCGTTTTAATTGATAATATTATTATTAATAATATGAAAACTTATTCCAGTTAACCCAGAGCGCTCAATTTGTCGTGTTTCAATTTTTTTCATTATTAATAATAACATAAGAACTATAACCAGTTAACCCTAAGTGCTTAATTTTCTCCCGTTCGAATTCATCAAACTATTACTATAAATATAAGATTTAATACAAGGTAACTCAGAGCGCTGAATTTCCTTCCGAATTTATTAAGAACATTATTATTACCATAAAAATTAAAACCAGTCAACCCAAAGCGCTTAAATTTCTTCGTTCTAATTATTAACATTATTATTAATAACACAAGAACTAAAACAACTTAACCCTGAGTCTTAATTTTCCCCTGTTCATTTTATTCAAACCATAATTATAAATACAAGATTGAATACAAGTCGACCCAGAGCGCTGATTTTTCTTGCGTTTTGATTGAGACGATTATTATTATGAACATCGAAACTAAAATTACTTAATCCAAAACTCTTAAATTTCTTCAGTTCTAATTTTTTACATTACTATTAATAACAGAAGAACTAAAACCAGTTAACCCTGAGCGCTCAATTTTCTCTTGTTCGAATTAATCAAACTATTATTATAAATATAAGATTTAATGCAAGGTGACTTAAAGCGCTACCTTTCCCCGCGTTTTAATTGATAACGTTATTATTAATAATATAAAAACTAATACCAGTTAACCCAGAGTGCTCAATTTGTCGTGTTTCAATTATTTTCATTATTAATAATAACATTAGAGCTAAAACCAGTTAACTCTGAGTGTTTCATTCTCTCCCGTTCGAATCATCAAACTATTATTATAAATATAAGATTTAATACAACGTGACCCAGAGCGCTGACTTTCCTTGCGTTTTGATTAAGAACATCATTATTATTACCATAAAAACTAAAACCATTTAACCCAGAGCGCTTCAATTTCTTCCGTTCTTATTATTAACATTATAACTAATAACACAAAAACTTAAACCAGTTAACCCTGAGCGCTTAATTTTCTCCCGTTCACATTAATCAATCTATTATAATAAATGTAAGATTTAATACAAAGTGACCCAGAGCGCTGACTTTCCTTGCGTTTTAATTAATGACATTATTATTTATTACATAAGAACTACAACTAGTTAACTCACAGTGGTCAATTTTCTCGCATTTAAATTATCAACATTATTATTGATGACATAAGAACTAAAATTAGTTAACCCTGAGCGTTTAATTTCGTCACATTTAAATTAATCTGACCTATATTAAAAATATGTAAACTAATACAATGTTACCCAGAGCGCTGACTTTCCTCGCGTTTTGATCAATAACATTATTATTAATAACATAAAAACTAAAACCCGTTAACCCTAAGCACATCATTTATCACGTTTTAATTATTTAAATGATTAATAATAACATAAGAACTGACACCAGAGATCCCAGAGCGCTTAATTTATCGCGTTTGAATTATTTACATTTTTAATAATAACATAAGAACTAAAACCAGATAACCGAGAGCGCTTAATTTTCCCGAGTTTTGAATAATGAAATCATTATTAATAGCATCAGAACTATATCTAGTTAACCCAGAGCGGTCACTTCGTTGCGTTTGAATTATTAAGGTCATAATTAATAACATGAGAACTAAATAAGTTAACCCTGAGCGCTTAGTTTTCTCACGTTTAAATGAATCAAATTATTAATAAAAATATAAGAACTAATACAACGTAACCCAGAGCGCTGCCTCTCCTCGCGTTTTGATTAATAACATTATTATTAATGATATAAAAACTTGAACCAGTTCACCTAGATCGCTTAAATTTCCTCCCCTCTAATTATTAACATTATTATTAATAACACAAGAACTAAAACTAGTTAACCCGAAGCGGTCAATTTTCTCGCGTTTGGATTAATCAAACTATTATTAAAAGTGTTAGAACTAATTCAAGGTATCCCAGAGCGCTGACTCTCCTCGCGTTTTGATCAATAACATTATTATTAATGATATGAAAACTATTACCAGTTAACCGAGAGCGCTTAATTTGTTGCGGACTAATTTTTTGACATTATTGATAATAACGTAAGAACTAAAACCAGATATCCCAGAGCGTTTAATTTGTCGCGGTTTAATTATTTACTTTATTAATAATAATTCAAGTAATAAAACCTGATAACCCAAAGTGTTTAATTTTCTCGCGTTTTAACTAACGACATCATTATTAATAACATTAAAAGTAGAACTAGTAAACCCAGAGTGGTCAATTTTCTGGCGTTTAAGTTACAATATTATTAATAATAACATAAGAACTAATACCAGGTGGCCTGGAGCGCTGTCTTTCCTTGCGTTTTAATTAATGACATAATTTTAATAACATAAGAACTTAAACGATTGACCTTAAACGCTTAATTTGCTCACGTTTGAAATAATAATCAAGATATTGTCAAACATATAAAAACTAATTCAAGGTGACTAAATCTGCTGACTTTTCCCGCGGTTTGATTAATATCATTCTTATCAATAACATAAGAACTAAAAGCAGTTAACCCAGAGCACTTGATCTCCTCAAGCTTAAATTAACAAAATTAGTATCAATAACATCAGAACTAGTACCAGGAGACCCAGCGCTGACTTTTCTCGCGTTTTCATTGATAAAATTTTTATTAATAACAGAGCTATAAACAGTTAACCCAGAGCGCTCAATTTCCCTGCGTTTTGATTAATGACATTATTATTAATAACATAATAACTAAAACTAGTTAACCCAGGGAGGTCAATATGTCGCGATTTGATTATTTATATTTTTAATAATTACTTAAGAACTAAAACCAGATAACCCGAAGCGCTTAATTTTCCCGCATTTTGTATAATAACATTATTATTAACAACATCAGAACTAATCTTAGTTAACCTAGAGCGGCTAATTTTCTTGCGTTGGAATCATCAAGGTTATAATGAATAACATAAGAATTAAAATCAGTTAACCCTTAGCGCTCTGTTTTCTCATGTTTGAATGAATCAAACTGATATATCATCAGATAATAATCAACGGATATATCCAAAATATAAAAACTAATAAACGTAACTCAGAGCCCTGATTTTCCTAGCGTTTTGATTAATGACATTATTATTAATAACATAAAACCAAAAACCAATTAACCTAGAGTGCTCAGTTTGTCGCGTTTCAATCATTAGCATTATTATTGATAACATAAGAACTAAAACCAGATGACCCAGAGCGCTCAATGTGTCGCCTTTTGATTATTTACTTCATTAACAAAAACTTAAGAACTAAAACCTGATAACCCAGAGCGCTTAATGTGTCGCTTTTTATTTACACTATTAATTGTAACATAAGAACTGAAATCAGATAACTCAGAGCGCTTGATTGGCGGCGTTTCAATTATTTACATTTCTAATGATAACTTGAGAACTAAAACCAGTTATCCTAGAAAGTTTAATTTGTCGCGTTTTCACCATTCACATTTTTAATAATAACTTAAAAACTTATCCCAGATGACCCAGAGCGCTCAGTTTTCCCGCGTTTTAATTAATGACATTATTAATAACATAAGAACTAAAACTTGTTACCTCGAGGGCTTAATTTTTCGCGTTCTGATTATTTACATTAATTATAATAACTAAAGAACTAAAACTAGATATACCAGAGCGTTAAATTTGACGCGTTTTAATTATTCACATTTTTAATAATAACTTAAGAACTAATCCCAGATAACCCAGAGCCGTCAATTTTCTTGCGTTTGAATTATCAACATTGTAATTAATAACATAAGAACTAGTATCAGTTAACCCTGAGAGCTTAATTTTCTCTAGTTTTGATTAATGACATTATTAATAATAACGTCAGAACTAAAAGTAGTTAACCCAGAGACTTAATTTTTCGCGTTTTGATTATTTACTTTATTAATAATAACTTAACTACTAAAACCTGACAACCAAAAGTGTTCGATTTGCTCGCGTTTTAATTATTAACATTATTAAGAATAATGTAGGAACTAAAACCAGTTAACCTAAAGTGGTGAATTATCTCTTGTTTTAACTATTTACATTAACATTTATAACACAAGAACTAACACCAAGTGTCCCAGAGCTCTGACTTTCCTTGCGTTTTAATTAATGACATTATTATTAATAACTCAAGAAGCCAAACCAATCAATTTGAATTGCCTAATTTTTTCACGTTTAAAATAATTAACTCGTTATCAAAAATATACGAGGTGACCCAACGCGCTAATTTTTCCTGCGGTTTGATTAATAGCATTTTTATAATTAACACAAAAACTAAAACTAGTTATCCCAGATCACATGATTTTTTCATGCTTAAATTACCAAAATTAATATTAATAATTTATGAACTAGTACCAGGAGACCACGCGCTGACTTTTCTCGCGATTTAATTAATGAACTTTTTATTAATAACATTAGAGCTCAAACTAGTTAACCCAAAGCGCTTGATTTGTCGCGTTTTAAATATTTACATTATTAATAATAACACAAAAACTAAACCAGTTAACCCAGAGCACTTAATTTGCTCACGCTTGAATTAAAAAAATTATTGATGATAACATAAGAATTAATGCCAGCAGACCCAAAGTGCTGACTTTCCCTGTGTTTTCATTGATTAAATTTTTATAATAACATAAGAACTAAAAACAGTTAACCCAGGGCGCTCAATTTGACGCGTTCTAAATATTTACATTATTAATACTAATCTAAGAACTAAAACCAGAATACTGAAAGCGGTCAATTTTCTCGCGTTTTAATTATTTAAATTAATATTAATAACATAAGAACCAATACCAGGTGGCCCAGAGCGCTGACTTTCCTTGGGTTGTGATTAATGACATAATTATTAGTAACATTTGAACTAAACCAGGTTACCCAGAGCTTTTAAGTTTCTCACGTTTGGATTAATAAAATTATTACAAACATTATGATAACTAATAACATCATATGAGAGGATCCTGAGCGCTGACTTTTCGTGCGATTTAATTATTGAAATTATTATTAATAACATATGATCTGAAAAAAGTTGTCCCAGAGTGCTCAATTTCCTCCCGTTCTAATTATTTACATTATTATTATTAATATAAGAACTAAAACTAGCTCACCCAGAGCGGTCAATTTTCTCGCGTTTAAATTATCAACATTATTATTAATAACATAAGGTCTAAAATCAGTTAACCCTGAGCGCTAAATTTTCTCACGTTTGAATTAATCAAACTATTATTAGAAATATAAAAACTATTACAAGGTAACCAAGAACGCTGACTCTCTTTGCGTTTTAATCAATAACATTATTATTAATAATATGAAAACTAATACCAGTTTACCAAAAGCGCTCAATTTGTTGCGTTCTAATTTGTTGATATTATTGATAATAACATAAGAACTAAAACCAAATATCCCAGCGCTTAATTTGTCGCGTTTTTATTATTTACTTTATTAATAATAATTTAAGTAATAAAACCTGATAACCCAGAACGCCCATTTTTTTGCGTTTTATTTTTTTACATCATTAATTTTAATGTAGGAACTAAAACGAGTTAACGTAGAGCAGTGAATTTTCTCTTGTTTTACCTATTTACATTATTATAAATAACATAAGAACTAATACGAGGTGGCCCAGTGCGCTAATTTTTCTTGCGTTTTCATTAATGACATGATTATTAATAACATCAAAACTTAAACCTTAAGCATTATTTTTAATAACATAAGAATAAAAACCAGTTAACCCAGAGCGCTTAATTTGTCGCGTTTTAATTATTTACACTATTAATAATAACATAAGAACTATAACTAGTTCACCTAGAGCGGTTGATTTTCTTGCGTTTTGATTATTAACATTATTATTATTAACATAAGAACTAATACCAGGTGACTTAGAGAGCTGACTTTCCTTGCATTTTAATTAATGACATGATTATTAATAACATAAGAACTAAACCAGTTTACCCAGAGGACTTAATTTTTTTACGCTTGAATTAATAATATTATTATTGATAACATATAAACTAATACTAGGAGACTTACAGCGCTGACATTCCTTGCGTTCTAATTAATCAAATTTTTAATAATAACATAAGAACTGAAAGCAGTTTACTAAGTGCGCTTACTTCTCTCCCGTTTTAATTATTTATATTATCATCTATACCATCCAAACTAAATCCAGTCAACCCTAAGCGCAGAATTTTCATACGTTTGAATTAATCAAACTATAAATAAATATATAGGAACTAGTACAAGGTGACCTAGACCGTGACTTTCCTTTCGTTTTGATCAATTGCATTATTAATAATATGAGAACTAGAACCAGTTAACCCAGAGCGCTTAATCTGTCGCTTTTTGATAATTTACATTATTAATAATAATATAAGAACTAAAACCAGATATTCCAAAGCGGTCAATTTTTTCTTATTTTAATTATTTATATTAATATTAATTACATAAGAACTAATACCAGGTGGCCCAGAGCGCTGACTTTCCTTGCGTTTTAATTAATGACATAATTATTAATTACATCAGAACTACAACCAGTTAACCCTGAGCGCTTAATTTTCTCACGTTTGTATTAATCGAACTATTATTAAAAAAATAAGAACTAATACAAGGTGACCCTGACCGCTGACTTTCCTCGCGTTTTGATCAATAACATTATTATTAATAACATAAGTACTAAAACCAAGTAACCTAGAGCGCTCAATTTAACGCGTTTTAATTATTTACATTATTAATAATAACATAAGAACTAAAACCAGATAACCCAGAGCGCCTAAGATTTCCGCGTTTTGATCAATGACATTATTATTAATAACAAAACTAAATCTAGTAAACCCAGAGCGGTCAATTTTCTCGGGTTTGAATTATCAACATTATTATCAATAACACTAGAACTAAAACCAGATAACCCAGAGCGCTCAATGTGTCGCGTTATGATTATTTATTTTATGAATTATGTTCAGTATTGAATAAGAAGTGCACTGTATATTGAAATTAGGAGAACCGGAAACGATTTCGAGAGGGAAATAAATGTCAGGCTAAGCTAAGTACGAATGAAAGGTTCGACACTCACAGCACTAGCACAGAAATATCATATATAAGCAGATTCTAGAACAAAAAATACAGTTATAACTTTTAGCTGAATGTAGAAAAATGGCTTTGATAGAGAAAAATTAAGCACTTGGCGATCGACTTGCTTGAACGAGCACTAGAAGTGAACTGAACGTCTAGAAGCGGTGAACTACAGTTAGTTAACGGCTCTATAGTGTAGGTTCATAGGCAGTGTTGTTGAGCTCGAGTTAGCGCATGACTGAACTAATGTAACTTGAAGGTTGCTTAGTTACAAATTCAAAATACAAAAGACTTAAAATAAATTGCAATTATCAGTACAGCATACTGATGTCGAACATAGTCCCGTCCTTGATGGACAGGTTTTTAATCTTAATATACAACTCTACAATAAGTTTTATTGGTCAAGAAATATTACACGTTAATAATCAGTATCGTTTTATAGTCAGAATGTTAATAAAATAAATCAGTTAATCATTGAGTGCTCTGATTTGATTCAAGTTCGGCAACAGTTCTCAACAATATTAACTTGTGGATGGGTCTATTCAAGACTAAACCTCTTGTGTTCACCCGAGCAACTCTAACCAGCGATTTTGGATCTTTATAGATATCTACGACTCTACCTGACGGCCATTTGCCGGGACTTTTTACCTTATTTTTAATAAGAAGTAAATTACCAACATCGATCAAGCGATGTAGAGTCATACATTTTAACCTGGTTTGCAAAGTAGCAAGATATTTAGAAGACCATCGTTTTCAGAGGTACTGTACAGCTTGTGTTACAAGCTTCCAGCGCTGAATTAAACTTAACTTTTCGTCAGTAACATCAGGTTTGGGAATTAAGTAAGATGACTCAAAGATAAGAAAATGTGCCAGAGCTCATACGTTCAAATCTGAGGGATCATCATTTAGTGGAGCCAAGGGTCTCGAATTCAAACACACTTTTTTTCTACAGAGTAATGGCAGTGAGTATTTGTTCTCCTATTATACGCCTTTGGTTGTGCTTAGTGGATTTCACTGCAGCTTTTCATAACCGACTAAAGTGGGGAGCGGACATAAAGTGCCAGAAACAAAAAACATTCGAAGGTAAAACATGCGAAGGTAAAAATAATCACAAGACCATAATTTTTTTACTTTCAAAATCTATATAATATGGTTGGTATTTATTTATACAAGTTGCGGTGCACAACGAGAGTCTTTAGAAGTAGGTACACAACAATAATAACAGCAACAACAACAACAACAACAACAACAACTGAAGCATCAGGGTGGTGGAGAGATCACTCATCATACCACTAGCGACGCCGGTACTTACTACACCTGGGCCTGTTGAAGGTAACCGATACACAGTTATAGAAAGTGGCCGCTTGGAATACGTCAAGTCATTTAAAATAACGCGTCGCGCGATCAATTTTAAAATCTTACAACCTTCAGAAACCGCAGACCCTATCGAATGGCTTGAAAATGCCTTTGAAGACCTTTTGAGCGTGATTAAAAGCAATTACAAGACCAATAATTATTTAGTCGGTATAGAATTATGCTCGGAAGCTATTATGTTTTAATCTTCTAAAACATTGTGTTGAATAATATCTATAATATAATAACAACAATGAGTTTAAGTAATATAAGTTATGATTTATTATATTAATGCATCTCCCTTCTTTCACATCAGAGTCTACTTGGTTACATAATCTCTCAAATGTTTAGGCTTCTTTACTACTCTGCCATATCGCGTTTGATAAGAATTATTTCCATTATTATTATCCTGATCTAAATTTTCACGTACAGCAACATCATAATTGCAATCATTAATTTATACGGGTTCTTTACTGTCATTGTTATGTACATTGTGTCATTGTTATTGTCTCATTTTTACAATATGCCCTAGATAATGCGTCGGCTAATAATAATTCCTTTCCCGGCTTGCATTTTACAGTTATATCATATCTTTGTAATTTTAATCTAATACTTTGCAATCTTGCTGGACAATCGTTAATAGATTTTTTGAAAATTGATTCTAAAGGTTTATGGTCAGTTGGTCATTTTAGAATTTGTAACGCCAAGCCGACGACGAGCCTAAGCAGCAGTATTACTTTTCTTCGCCCGTGGAGCGGCGGTAGGGGGGGGGCTCTCGTGTATGTTGTACATGTAGTGCCTCTCTTAATATACTTTTTGTACGCTGCCTAACTGCCTGTGCCCAGCAGCCTACACACACGCGAGCGGGGTCTCCCCGCCCCGGCTCCACGAGTGCTCGTGCCTCCCAACGCGGCGTCGTCCCGCGCTCGATCTCTTCGCCTATGGACCGGTGTCTGAGCAACACCTGCGTGAGAGCCTACTTTCTGCGGCTGAGCCGCGACATTTCTCCATGCACATTGTGCTACACAATGAGCGCTCTTTCTCTACTTTTTCTGCTTGGGACGTCGTTCTTATCGTCTTCGGCATGGTGAGCCACTTTTCGTCCTCTTAAGACAATTCATTTTCGCTTGATGCAAAGAACAACGATTCACTGTTTGTTTTTATAACTCTTGCGTTTACTCGTTAATTCAGTCAAAGT
>JAPYYV010003408.1:0-18424 GCA_030522625.1 Copidosoma aretas
AAAAAAGAAATAAAAAAAAAAAAAAAAAAAATTTTTTTTTTTTTGAAAATGCTCCGGGCGAGCGCTCGAAACTTCAGACTCGTCAAGCTATTCTGTTGTATTAAGGTAAATGACTACACGGTACAAAGAAAAATTTTTTTTTAAGAGTTTAGTGGATAGAAACGCAGGAGGGCTAAGCTGTATTTGTACAAATATATACATATACGTACTTAAATATGAACTTATATGTATAGATATATAATAACATAAACACAAAAACATAAATATACAGTTACCTCTATCCATTCGGCATACCCAAGTTTTTTTCTGATTTTATAGACCTCTAGGAATTAACTAGGCTGGACTTTGTTTGCGATGCAACTTTTACAATTATCGACTTTAAACTGCCAAGAAGGATTTTCCTGATTGTTGATATTTTTTGATCCATGAAATTCCAGCTGCAAATCATATTCGTATGTTATACATTTTTTTATCAACGTAATTACACTTTTTAATCAAGACATACAAATGGTTTTAAAATTTCAGAAAAATAGCATGTTAAGGTGGCTCTTCACACCTTTACCATTCATTGACGTGACATCAGACTATCACACCTAAAAACATTGGGTTTGTACTCGATAGCAGACGCATCTTGCATGTTTTTATGCATTAAGTATAGGTTATGAGAATAGGCAGTTAAGTGTTTTCATTGAATTTGGATTAATATCTTTTAAAATTGAATAATTATCAGCATTTTTAAAGTACTGATGTGTTCGGCGTTGAATAAGCTTTCTTGTGGTATTTGTTTGTTTTAATCTCTTGTGTTTTATACAATATTTTATGCAAAAAACGACAATAATGCTCATGCTTGTCATCAAACCTATGTTGAGAAATGAACTTTTGAGGGCTATTTCTTAAAAATTTACGTGGTAAAATGGTCTTAAATTTTAGGAAGAATTGTGTGTAATATTAAAGACCAATCCCTTAAAGTTTGGTTTACATCCTTCATCTTTTATTTTACTCATAAGCCACCTTAAAATAGTTAAAATTGAAATCCATATCATTCTCTACTTACCTACCATAGCGATGCATTTTTACGACGGACAGTGCAATTTTAGTAACTTTAGATTCGTCAATATTATCATTTAATAGAAGAAAAATATTATGGCATTTAAACTTGTAGAATTATAACTAATGGTTAAAATGTGCATTACTTTAAAAATGCGAAACAAGTGACACCACAGGTGTTAAAATCCTCCAAAACTAATTAGGATGTTATACAAAAAAAATTGGATTTTCATTTGGTCCGTCAGATGGATCATCAAAAAACATTAAACACGTTTTTTGTCTTTTCTCATATGTACAAATACTTACAAAGATAGAGCAAGTTAAAGTTTAGAAGAGGGGGCAAATTACGTCACGATTGTTCAAAATTTACAGAAATCGTGACGTCATTTGCCCCTACTTTTAAAATTTGGGAAGCTGTATCTTCGTAAATTTTTGTTTGTGTAAAAAATGAAAAAACGCGTGTTAAATGTTTTTCGATAATCTTACTGACGGAACTAATGGAATTTCTGGTTCAACATTATAATTCTATGATGTAATTCACGATATCACTTTGTGATATTGCTTGTGATAAGCTTTAATCAAAATTATGATATAGACAATCTCATATCGCTACCAATGCACATATTGTTTTGATGTTGGCACGTGACACGCAGGTACATTTAGAGTTTTCTCATGACGGGACAAAAACACGACAATTTTAGACATACTGATATTTTTAATATATATCTTTACGTACTCCTCGGCCAAAGCTAGCCAGTCTTAGACCATTTAAAGTCGAAGAAACTACGTACTATCGTAAAAATCATTGCACCGCACCATCAAATACAACATTTTTCATTTTTTTTAAATGTACATAGTCTAATATGTATGCTGAATTTTGAAGAATATCTTATGTTTGATGGAATCATTAAAATAATTTAGATAATTTGTTCAACGTCTATGAATGCTGATATAGCTCATAGGGTTTTAAGTTTTGTTAATGATACATGATGTTACATGAATTACTGTAGGCATATATTATAATAATTTATAAGTATTATTATGGATTGCTACAATAATAAGTTAAATGTAGATGTACTATAATACCACCGAAGAAAGTTACTGCGACAAAGATACTGCGCACCAGTTGTTGCGCAAAAATCATTTACGGATAACTTAGATATGTATCAATTGAATATAGAATGCACACATCAGGCTAGTACATCTAAAATATAATGCCTTGATTAATGCTTCAGCCAATTCCCAGAAACCATGGATACACAAAATTGAGTATAAAGCAAGCATAATTATAGGTGGACCTCGCATTTATAAACGAAATAGACTGATCATACGGGCACTATAATTTGGTGCTAGTTTGATGCTGTCGAATAGATGCTGTATGAAATAAAAAAAAACGAATTTCGAATGTCGACATAGGCTTGTCACTTCTGCATAGAAGCCAGCAATCTCTATAAATCGAAATAGCTGATGATGTGGAAACCATTGATGATGTAGCTTAAGTATGAAGCCAGCGTAGTTTGTAAATAACACAAATGATTTATTTTAATGGTGAAATCGAGATCGACAGTTGAATGTAAAAATTAATTTTGCACTCACCTCTAATTGGGAAATAAATTTGTCTAACTTTTCAACAGGTAACATTCAAGAAAACTGTTGAATAATCATCTGCAATAATATCTGTAGAGCAGACGGAATAAACAATTTCTCTCTTATACTTGTGTTTTGGTGTTTTACTTTCATTCCATGTTTTTTTTTTTTTTCTTTTTTTTCTTGTGTTTTTATAACTTACAGTTGTCTTGGGACAAGATAATCTGAGTAAAACTGAAAATATTGAGATCCAACAAGTATCAAAAAATTTATTTTTGCGTCCAAACGATTCAAAAGGCTTTAAAACCACTTTTTACAGCTAGCACATAAACTAAAAATTAAAAAAAAGATTTGGGCACTGCGAAACACTCTTAAAAATAAATTTTATGATACAAAAGTTTAAAAAGAATAACGTAGGACGTGTAGAAAACAGATTAGTAGAATTAAAAGTAGAAATACAATAAGAATAAAAAAGTAAGAAGCTTCTGAAAACAAGTATTAAAAAGAATACTTATATCTGGTAACTTAAGCATAAAATAAAAGAACAATATTAAAAGAAGAGATAGTTCCATAAAGCGAAGATTCTTCGTGACATTAAATATGTTTGTTTCGACGGTAACTATGCATACTAATTACGTATGAAGCAAATAATTTCACAAAATACAGTTATTCGAATTTAATCTTTTTGGTTGTTTTAATATCATTGCTTTTGAAAAACAACAGATTTTTGAAAATTCCATTGTGATGCCTGGAAATTTTTACGACACTTAGTGATTTCAGATAAGAATGCAAAGCACACAATTTCTATAATTTCATTGCGGAAAATTCCAACCTTAATTTTCGTTTAAAATATAGTGGAATTATTAAACTCCATTAAGAAACTACCCAAATTTTTTTAATTTTCTTAAGTATAAGCGGACTATCAGTGAAAGTCTAAAAAATATTTAAGTCCAACTCTGGAAAAGCGTAATATTTATCTAGAAAGTTACAAAAAAATAAATGCAAGGATAGAACTAGCATTCACACTACAATTGTCAATTCTCATGCACAGATGCTTCTGGCTTCTATGTATCCACCTAACATACCTCTTATTAACTGATCCCCTGGACTTCACACGTATGCAAGTCTTTTATGCGCACCCTAAGTGCGAGAATTCCCTTTGACAACTTAGCCATTCATTCCATTTGGTACCATAAGCAGGGCACAAAGATCGTTTCAAGCAAACTCTGGCTGGTACAGGTAAATAATATGATATCTTCCATTAGTCATTTATGTGATTGTGCCGACTGTTAAAACTGATAGTGAATGTACCGACAAACTGAATATAACAACTGATCTAAAGAATTTCAAAAGTATTACTATTTTATTTCACGCAAAAAATCCATAAGTATTTATTATTTTACACGTTTCAGTGATAATCTATTACCTAATAAGAAATTAGGACGTATCGAAGTCGGATCGACAATCATAATTTTGTGACCGTCATTGACGGTTTTCTTGTTATTCTAATAATCTAAAATTTTCAGTAAGTTACTTTTTCAACCCACTCTGTGGATCTTCCTATCTTCCAAACATAAATGTTTTTGGTCACACTGAATTGACGTTAAATGTATTAAATGTGCTATGAATATGCATGTATATTTTCTAATATTATATGATTTTAGTGAGGCTGTCAGCAACTCCCTTCCTCTCTTCACGCCATCACCCCCATAAAATAGTGATAAAAAGCGTTTTATCTCTGTGATTTTAACTTAAATTATTCTGGGCTGACCCTTCTGGCATCCCCCCCCATATTCCAAAGCACCAACAAAGTCTCCCACAGCCCCGTCATAATACTTAAGGTTATCTCCTTCCACCAACGATACCAAAAAATTTTTTGGGATGATGGTTCAGTTAACATGGATTAAAACTAAAAATCTAAAACTTACTTGCAACTTACATAAAATAAAAAAGTGAAAACATTCATTTATTTATATTCAAATATCCAATACTTTCTCATAAGCTACGTCTAAAAAATTTCTACAATACCTTTGAAGTATTGCTACGGTACGATGAATTAGTTTTTCCAAGTTATAAAAAAGTGAATAAAAAATAAGATTAAAAAATAGTCACTTAATGATAAAATGAGATTATTTAAAAAAAAAAAAAAAAAAATTATCAATCGAAAGATATAAAATTTAATCTATGATCTTTCCCTGATGCACTCGTACTACAAGAACATATAAATTCGCTATATTTGTACCTGAAATAAAAAATTCATTTATGATTCAGTATTTGTGAAAATTATACGAATAAGGTAAAATCTGTTTAAATTTTTCATGATGTAAAAAAAAAATAAAAAAAAAAGCATATTTTCAAATTGTATGGATTAATATATTTAAAAACATGAGCAATACGATTGGTGTATATTAAAACAGTTTATATTAAGATTAATCGATTAAAAAATTTTTTTTGTTAGTCATTAAAAATTGATATAAAATTATATATTCTATTTTTAAATCATCATTGTAAAATTTTGAAAAATATTACATCTTTCAAGTCATATGTTGATAAGGAAATGTATAGTTGACCATGAAAACAAAAGATCTTTATAATTATAAAGGATAACTGCAAACACTTTGACGTTCAATATCTTAATTATAATCAAGGATCCTAAAAGTAAAGATATCGATTTCTACATATAATATATACTGTTATAAAACTAAAGATTCAATTTTTTCTTCATGCATAACTTTCAATGAAATGTACTTTAGTTATAAAATTACTGATATTTTTGATTACATTAAATGTATTTGCGTATGTTTTGTTACTTGATTTTCACGATGAGAAACATGACAGAAAATTTCCAAAAATTACTGAATTGAATTTACAAAAAGAAAAAAAGAAATAAAAAAATAATCATTGATTAACAAAATGAAACTGTAAGTAAGTTGTAAAATCGATAACGAGATGTAGAACTCTACGTTCAGGTACAAGAAAAAGGCGTTGGTAACAACAATAAAACTTTTTAAATAATCAAGTTAAAGTATGTTAAAGCACATTGTTTTTATTCATTTTAAATTAATAATTAATTATATTTAGCAAGTAAGAACTTATAAAATACTTTTCAAGTCTATCAGTTTTTTTTAAATCAAGATTATTTATTGTAATTTTGTACAGCAATATTAAATTAATAATTATAAACAATTTCTCAAGTCATTTTAGAAGTTATATTGTGCTAATAATAAGAAAAAGTATGTAAGACTTCTATTATTTGATTAAAAGTGTTTTATTTTAAATTTTGCTAAACGAAGAAAACGCAATAAATAATTTAAATAATAGAATGACATTAAAATACTGAATTCTTCAAACATATACACATGAATCATTGTTTAGGAAGCATATAATACTTCTAGTAACATTATTGATCCATGCAAGTACATAAAAAAAGTGTTATCATTCGCAAGACATAAAATTGCAATGAATTCATTGCAATATATTTTAATTATATTGTTCTGATTTGTTTGATCTTCTCCCTTTGTTATTCATACTAATTTAGGATATTGTGACCTGAAAATTAGTTATTTGCAAATGTTCGCTTTAAAAACTCATTTTCGTACAAACAATTGCACCAAACTCATTACCCGTTACATATTTTCGAAAATTTTCTTGAGTTACTCTATCTGATATTTTAAAAAGGAAAACAAGCTTTGAAAATTCAAAATCGAACAAAAAGATGCCTGTTTTTCAAAAGTTGGTTTT
The DNA here is from genome assembly GCA_030522625.1 of Copidosoma aretas. NCBI lineage: Eukaryota > Metazoa > Arthropoda > Insecta > Hymenoptera > Encyrtidae > Copidosoma > Copidosoma aretas. The sequence continues at coordinate 6,376 of JAPYYV010003408.1, forward strand.
TCAATTTGGAATATGCAACGTTATTGAAAAATATAAAATAATTTGTTTTTTACTCAAAAAGGTACCCTTATTTCGTACTTCAACATCTTATTTCTCTAGTATGTCAAAGAAGGACTTTGAAATATTAATTTTAATATAGCCGACACAATCTTCTGAAATAAGGCTTTTTTGGTTTTCACTTACATCTCTTGGTATTTTTTTGATTACTGGATGGAATCTAAGATAACATATTACATTAACATAAAAATTTGGATCTGTTGGGTGTTCTTCAAAAAATATTGAAAAAAAATTTTACGTATCAAATCCTCACGTATAAATATAAGGTAAACCCATGACTGCCAAAATTTTCTCTTAACATGTATTGCAATTCCAATTTTTATTATAGTTTCGTTTACAAAATATAGTGCAGTCAACCTAGATCTTGATCCTTCGAAAATGAACTTTCCTATTACGACGCATTTTAATTGTTGATAAAATAGTAAAAAAATGCTCCGATCACGAATTTTGACATCCACAGTCTAAAATATGGGTGCGTCATTTTGTAATTTAACAATACATGAAAAAAAGTTTTTTTTTACATTACGCGTCATATCTACTCTCTAGTGCATTTTTCCCTGTATGCACCAGTAATGTTTTTTATTCTCCATCAAATTGTCTAAAAAACGACACTGGTTCACGGTATTTAAGTGTTTTTGTTTATAAACAAATCGCGAACAAAGTTGAAAAAAGTGCGTTTTTTTCGACATTTAATAACTGTAAAACAAAAACTTCTAGAATCATAAAACTTTCGGAAATTTTTGTTCTTAAGAGCCTTCATACATTTGATGAGTATACCTTCAAACACGCAACATTTTAAAGTTTGAATTCGTTGAATTGATGACGAAACGTCGCAACATCGAACGTCTTTTTGGAAGATTTATTTACTCTATTCAACCTTGGCTCTCCACTAATCAGCTGTGAATACAGCAAACACCTTTTTAACTACGAATTCTAACGAACAATAACCCCGGTATGCTGGAAATTTTAGATTTGCGATCTATGTATTGAGAACAAAAAAAGTTTTTGCTTTACCTTCTATTCAGACGTTCGGGTTTTTTTTTATAATTTTTTTGACAATATTCATTTATTTCACACAAAACGTCGGAATTTCAGAAAGTTCAAGATTATTTATTGTGCTGTTGGTGTTAGACAATCTCAAAATGACTAGGAATACAAGTCAAATGGTAAGAAACGTCTTATTCAAAAAGTTTCTGTCAGCCATATGGAAATTTATACTACACGAAGGATTATGGAAATTTGATATTTTATTCATTGTCGGAACGTCGTTATTAGATGCTACACTACGTTTTTGTCACAACTTAAACAATTTAATATGAATTTAATAGGCAAAACTGTGCCTAAAATATTAAGTATACTATTAATAGCGCGAAAATTCAAGACATTTAGGGTTATCTTTAATTTAGAGGTAAGGATATTATTTTTCTTTATTCTGCATTGAATAAGCTTTTATTTTAAAAAAAATTCATGTTAATCGGACTTTCTGTTCAAGAGATATTTTTTTTCGTAAACATTTTGTCGGTTTGTAGCACTGTACGCCCTCTTGATTAAATTGACTACAATGATAAGATTATTGATATGGTCAATTTGTTATGGATGACCTTTATCGCACATTAATCAAGGAAAAATGGTGTACTGCTTTTGGTATAATTAGTTGATTGCTCACTGCTTTGTTGCTTAGGCACCTAGCAATCAAGTTAACCCCATCCAAAAATATTAAATAGCACCGGTGGATAAGGAGGTTGCGTCGTGTTAGACTTGTGGTAGAATGTCAAAAACTGCATGGAAAATTTTAAACTTTTTTATGCATGAATAAAAAATTATGCACTCATATTGATAGTTTCTAAATATACATGCATACATTTAGATGTTTGTCAGTTTTTTAGCAAAAAAATTTGGCTCACACTTATCGTTAGAATGGGTGTGTTATTCTATTATTCTATTAGTTTTCAAATATTTTATTACAGATATATATGAATGATTCTATAAAAGCTAGATTGTACATTTTTTTTTATTTTAAAGGGATGTTTTGTCTTGAGCATAGCTACATAAATGCAAATTACGATTTTTATATTACTGATATTAAGCGATTTATGATAATAAATATGATTCAGTAAGTGTAAAATTTATGAATATCAACATGTTAAATTAATGTTTGTTGTATGAATACCTCGTATAGTATGACTAACTCGTTTAGTATGACTAACTCATGTTCTCTCTGCATTTCATTTGTAAATATCGAACACTCAAGCAATCTTGAATATTCAAAAACAAATTTAAAATTGTACATAGACATCCTCGGAGAAGACTGGAAGATACTGTACTATGAATAAGTAAGATAACCCCGACTTCTAATCCTCAGACATAATCAGATATAAAATTTAGACTTAGTGAGCGCAATATATAGTTATTTTCAATGAATGACAAGCTTTTCATAATTACATTATGCTGGCCATTTTACTACATATAATAGCATACCACCATCGATGATGTACAGAGAATTTTCTTTATTAAAATTTAACGGTTCTCTTCCTCTTCAATTGTATAGCCCTACGACTATACCACGAATCTGCACGGATATCATATAGGTTGTTGGAGAAACATACATACGTTGTGTCACCCATCCCACTTGATAAAACTATTTTATCTACAAATTTTTCTTTTACACGATTCTTTATCGTATTTTCAGAAGGAATTACATCTGATACGTGGATAGCTTCTATAAGTTTCTTCATAGTAAATTGATATTTGTCACTCGATAACATAAAATTATAAATTTCTTCCATTGCTCTATCGATTTTTGTTTTATGATTTCCTTCGGGTTCCTTGTATCTTTCTAAACAAGCATTTAACAATTTTTTGTAACAGTCATGAATGAACCGCTCACTCTTTTAAAAATTTCGCGTTGGTTTACTTCAAGATGTTTGCTTCGTTCCCACAAATGAAGCAATTTTCTGCCCAATCAAAGGCATTACTAATATTTAGGGTTTCGGTGGAAGAGTACAAACTGGATTTTTTTAATTTTCTTTTTACTGGGCTTTTTATAGCATTTTCTGCTTGAGCTTCTCGCTTAGCAGCTTCTACATTAATTCTGTGAATATAAGTACTTCTGCACAAGGAATGAACAAACACTGATTTAGAGCAATCAAGATTTTTAAACAAATCCTCTTTTCTTTCCTTCGATACTCTTACTAGAGTATATTTTCCTTTGTTATCGACATTGACTGGTTTTCCCGCTGTGATTTCGTTGCAAATTCTACACAATTGAAGATTGATATTTTCTCCACGGCTACTTGTACTTGGTTTATCCATTATGTCATCAAAATTTAATGCCATGTATGCAATAATTTATATTAAAATCCTGTAAGTAAATTTTTTAAATTTAAATACAAAAAGATAATAGCAATAGAAAAAAAATGATTGACAATTTTTCAATACACTTACATGATTTATTTTCGTAGTTGTTTGACCAATGTATTATTTGAATAATTTCAACACTGGCTGTTTTAATTCATTTGCAAGTAGTCAACGACATCTAACACTGAAATTATAATATTATAATACTACTTTAGCAACTGTTTATGCAATCAGAGAACACAATATTAAAAAATTGATTCGAGACATTCAATTTACTTACATGATTTATTTTTGTACAGTTTCAGTCGTCGTGTTATTAAAGTGAGTTTAACATTAATATGCCTACTAAAACTAATTCTGAAAAAATGATACTACAACAACTACTCATACAATTGAAGCACATAATTTTAAAACTTTAATTGATAAGTATCACAACTTACATTATTTATTTTCATGGAGTTTCACCTGTTGTGTTATGAAAATGATGTCAGCACTGATATTTATTGCAACTGATTAATAGGGCAACGATAACCAATACCGAACTGCTTACAACATTGGAGCACATAATTTTAAAAATTTATTGAAGAAATTCATTTTACGTATAGTTTTAAACAAATAATTTTGAAGACTGAATCGTAACCTCACTATAATACAGGTTGGGATACGAGCACATGTTTCACAGCTCCAAGCAACTCGAACAGATGCTTATTCTAGCACCGGATTTCTTCTATTTGAATATATATATATATATATATATGTGTGTGTGTGTGTGTGCGTGTGTATATGTGTATGTATAGGTATGGGGTAGTATACGAATGAGGAAGGTAATAGGTATCAGAGTAAGAGAAAGAAACGGAACAACCGCGACTATAATATACTCATCTATAGGTATGTGAATACATATATACTCAATGTATTTTTCAAGCTATTCAAACGTGCCAACACTCATTTTACAGCAAATTCCAAGAGCTGTATGTAACGTACATAAGAATTTTTTTAAACTGTTCGTTTTTGAAATGTACAGGTTTTAAGAGATGAAGAAACGTAGTCCTCTAGTTAAAATTCTAACTTATTTTGGTCATATCTCGGCTAATTTTTATCTTACAATAATGGAAAAAAAGAAAAATATTCGTGTTAAAAAAACCTAATTTTTTTTCGTATCTTTTTTAGTTTTTCAGTTATTTTGAAAATACTGCGATTTTTTGTAAAATTAGAAAAAATTGTTTTTTATTTAAGTCAACAAATTTTCCAAAATAAGCTTCCTAAATCACTCAAACTTTTTAATCACATTATTAGTACTGAAATTTAGTAAAGTATAAAAGGATTTATTGTAATTTCAATTTTGGTCGTCAAGGCACTGGTTTAAGTGACGATTTTTGTTTTGAAGAAGCGAGTAAGCAATTTTATTTTGATGAGAACTCCATCAATTTTCATGCTAATGACTTTTTTAACAGCTTATTTTAAGGTCTTTTCCAATACTTTGGAAAGTCTTAAATTATTATATGGCAATAAATCCGCCGTTTTTCTATTATTATACATTAATTGCTTTGACTTAACTGTTTGACGGACAAAAAGTTATCTTTAACTAGCTGTAACTCAGTGAACAGTTACACGTGCAGGAATAAAAAAAACAATCTTTTTGTTTTTTTACAAGCTACATTTTTGTTTCACATACTTTTTTTCATAAACTGTAAGGTTTTTGAGTTTATTGCGAGAAACTGTGAGAAAACATGGTTTTTTTAACGGAAAATTCACATTTTCAATCACGAATAACTCAGAAACTATCAACTTTTTGAAAAAAGTTTATGGACACCTTTTTGCTTAGAATTTATCTTTTTATCGATTTTCATACTTATTTTGAATATCATAAATTTCACCCCCTAGATGGGGTGACATCCCTCCCTGGGGCAAAAGCGCATATTGGCACAATATCACTTTTGTTTCTCGGGGTATTTTCGACGTTCTGACCAAATTTCACGTCAATCGGTCTTTTTCCACAAAATTGCGAAGTGGAATGCCCCAGTCACTGTACTACATCAAAACTCAAGAAAAGATAAGTAGTACAAGTACTTACAATAAGTATCATGCAATCTAACGTAAAAAAAAACATACCAGGCTATTGAAAGAAAGCACACATAGTAATACCAGATCTCTACTTCAATTAAGTTTGATCAAGCGATACGACATGTTGGAAAGAATTACAAGTACAAAAAGTGGAAAATCAAAACGGTGTCTAAGTCAATAAAACATTATTCATTACATATGAGTAAAGTACACGGACAATATGAGGGTTTACGCGCACAAAATCAAGCAGAACAGAGTCTCAACAAATCAACTATGCTTGGAATAGATAAGGCGGAGTTTACTGGGGGACTGAATTTTCTGTTGGATTTGAATTATTTTAGTTTCATTGATACTGTATATACTCAAACCTGCTGTACTCCTGTAGGTAGCTGTTATTCACCTAGTTGGTTGAGATGGTTTGGGAGACATTAAAATCTGTTGTTCTACTGTGGAGACTCTGTACTACTTCATAGAAGGTATGTTCATGATTGTATATTGGTCGTCAAGTCAAATGACATACACACTGTTTTGACAATGATCAATAGTTTCAATTTTCACATAAGATTGACATTAAAAAAAAAAGATTAATAATATATTACCCTTCTTTAACATTTTACTATACCACGTTCCTAATTCTTATTACAATATTGATTTGTGTAGGAAGCCTATGACTTCGGGACATTTACTAAACTTCTTCTCTCACAATCCTGTCAGTCAGAAAAAAGCAAATATTTTTTTGTTAATAGACAAGTGTTTTAAGGTAGTTGGTCCAAAAATCGACCTACAACAGAAATGTCCCAAACTATGGGGATCACTTCGTAATATTTTCATGCATCATTCGTTCAAATTTTGAAAAGATTTCCCAAGACATTTTCGTGATACAAAGCTTCAAAGTTGGACTCTTAAACATTGGAAATATGGGCTAACGCTGTAAAAAACAGACATTAAGATCAATATTTAAAAACCGATCAACAGAGTTTATCAAAAAACTGATATACTACTACGGATACTTTTGGCTATAACATATCAAAATTGTGGATCATTTAGCCGAGCTATTTTTCAAATGTTTAAATATTTGAGTATTCTGCAATGCTTTTAGTATATCTACATAGTGCTAAAATTTTCCTAACGTTTTTGGATTTTATCAGAAATTTAATATATTTCTCGGGCGTTATGTGGTTTATAAGTTTTTTATGCAGATTCGTTGTGAATTTATGTAAATTATTGATGATTTATGGGGCAGATTATTCAATAAACGTTCATTTGATCAGGTACACATATATACATTGGCACCAACTATCTTAAATTAGCTGATTCTAAGTTTAGAGAAAAAAATATTAATAACCTTCGTTCCGTACTTTCTTTAAATGGATATTCAACATTTTTTGTTAGAAGATATATATTAAGGCCAGAATAAGCATTATGAACAGGTTGGACAGGGAGAGGAGAGTTAATGGCAGGGGCACTGGAGTCTCTAATCCTTCTTTGGGTAAGGTGAAGGATGGCCGGTCCCAGGTTGATATTGCGAGGCACTTAGTAGTTGTTTCTTACTACGCACCTATTGTAAAAAAGGTTCGTACGGTCCTTTTAAGATACAATTTTAGGGTAATTTGTAGTAGTTTGGAAAAGATCAATGATATCATACGATTACGTAAGGATAGTCTATCGGTTTCAGAAATAAGTGGCTTAGTTTATAGTATTCTGTACGTCTGTGGTTGTTAGTATATTGGACAGTAAACGTCCGGTACATATACGTATAGATAAACACGAAAGAATAGTTAGTAAAGGGAATTTAAACGTGAATTATCTCAAATGCACAACATAATGATGCATGAAAGAAACGTCAATAAGAAACAAGATATAAATAAATTACATCATGAATAGAAAAAATTTGTAATAGATGTAAAACATAAATTATGTGGAAAGCAAATTTGATTGAATCAGTTTTTTTTACAGTTTTTATAGTATTTATAACTTGTACAAGTGATTCACATTGGTCTAGTTGTATTACTATTTTATTAAACTATTCCGGATTGGTGTTAGGTCTATTATAGTTTGAAGAATTCGTACATATTTTAGAACATTAAAATGTTTTTTACATGTGTCTAGTTGCTTTACCATCCAGCTTTTAGCTCTAAATTTACTTTAGTTGATTTGTTGAGACTCTGTTCTGCTCGATTTGGCGCGTAAACCCTTTATTGTCACCGTCATTCTGCGCGACATGTCGTGTCGCATAATCAAGCTTAGTTCAAGTATAGATCTGGTACAACTGTGTGCGTACTTTTAACAGACTGGTACGCTTTTGGCTTTATTATTAAGTAAGCTTTGTATCAGTCAAAAAAAATTTTTCGTAGAAACATACTACAAATGTTTTTTATGGTGGAATCGATGAAAATAAGTCTTCTGCAGAGAATGTCAGTATGTATGTGTGCCTGTGTGTGTGTAATCCGTCATATGTCAGGAACCTGGCGACAGATTTCAATGATCGAGAGCTTCAGTTTTTTTCCATCCTCTTGCGGTCTCGGAAAAAAAAAACCTAAGTGATTATACCTATTAGGGAAGTTATGACGATATTTTGATTTTCGAAAAACGGTTTTTTGCAATAATTCTGATTTTATGATATACTTTTAATTTTTGTGTTGGATGAGTTTTATGAAGCATAAAAATAGCTATGTATTTCATTTTGAATGTTTCTGATACCTTGATTAGTTATTTTCTTATTAAAGAAATATTGCGTTATTTAAAAAACCGGTTCAATCTGATTTATCTTAAGCCAGATTTAAGTAATATAGAGCATTAAATTATTCATTTCTTTCATCTTTAGTGCCATGTAAAGAAATTACTTTTTTTACCCCATGAAGGTGTGTAAATGATCCTTTAATTTAAAAGAAAACAAGTTTTTTGTGATTATTAAGGTCTGAGATTTCCAGTTAAAATTAAAATAACTGTATCCTGCAGAGAGTATAAACAACTTTATTTTTAACTTTGGATCATCCTGATACCTTATGTAGGTTTTCCTCTATTAGAGGAATAATGCGTTATCTTAAAAATTGGTTAAATCTGATTAATCTTAAAACATATTTTAGTAATATAGAGCATTAATTGTTTCTATCATCTTTAGTGGCTCATAAAGAAGTAACAGTTTTGCCTCTTTATAAAGAAAGTTTTGTATCAGTCCCAAAAAAAAATTTTCGTAAAAACATAGAAATGTTTTTTATGGTGCAGGCGATAAAAATAAGTCATTTACAGATAATAGCTATAGGTGTGTGTGTGTGTGTGTGTGTGTGTGTGTGTGTGTGCGTGCGTGCGCGCGCACGCGCGCGTGTTTGTGTGTGTGTGTAACTAGTCATGTCTCAGAAACCCGACGACAGATTTTAATGGTTCTGGGTTTAAAATATGCCTTTTTTAACTATTTTGGCAGTAATCATCCTGATACCTTATTAAGGTTTATTTTAATAAAGAAATGATGCGTTCTATTAAAAATTAGTTGAATCTGATTAATCCCAAAACAAATTCTGGTAATGTACAGCATTAAATGTTTACTATCTTTCATCTTTAGTAACTCATAAAGAATGACACAGTTGTGTACCTTATCTAGGTTTTCAAAGCGATTCTACGATTTACGAAAAATAGTTTTTTGCGATGATCAAGGTCTGAAATTTCAAATTAAATTTTTAAATAATTGTATTTTATACAGTATGTAGAAGAATTTATTTTCAACTATTTTGATTGCTTATGTTTTTTATTTTTTATCAACGAAAAACTACCTTTTTAGAAGAAATCGATGCAATCTCTTATATTTTTGGGAACTCTTTAATAAATCATAATCATCCTTATACAAAATTTATTTTCTATTATTACTATTGCTGCTGAAAAATAATTTAAGCTTTATACTTTATTTAGGATGCCATGACGATTATTTGATTTTCGAAAACCAGTTTTTCCTGATTATTATGGTAATAAGTTTTTAATACAAGTTTTAAAACAATTAAATTGTATGTTATAGAGTGTAAAAAAAAATTTTATTTCATAATACAAATCCTTCCTATAGATTATGTCGTTATTTTGTTATTAACAAAACAATACATTTTTTTTTTAATGGATATAATATTTTGTATTTTTAGAATGTCTCAGATTGATTTAAAAAATCATCGGTAGAAATGTTTTATAATAGCGTATCTTTAAAAAGCTCAAGCGGCGTTCCTTGCTTAAAATGTTATTACAATTTTTTGATTTTCGAAAACAAGTATTTTTTATATAGTTAATCATATCTCAGGAACGTATTCAATTACTTTACACTATTTGACTAGATGCATTCCTTTTTTTAGCCTTTAAGAAAGTTTTATTGCAAAATGTCGTGTCATAGAAGTACAAAATGTTAAATTTGATTCTAATTAAATTTTTTTTTCAGGCTATGACGATTATCAATAATTAAACACATAGTACAACTAAGAGAACATTTTTATGACTGAATTAAAAAACTTTTCTTCCGGTAAAGATGTCAACTGTTTGGCAATTACTACTATATTATATATATGCTTTCTTTATAAGAAAAAGGTCTGAAAATTAAAAAATTTGAATAAAGTATATGTTAAATTATTGTACTTTTAAAAACGATTATTGAGAAATATGTATTTTTCCAAGTCTCATGAAAACCCTCCTTTCCGCCTTCCTATTGGCCACATCTTATTTTCTAACATCTTTAATGCATCATAGAATAAGGTGAAAACATGCTCGAATTTTACAATTTTAAAAGTATTGAAGGTTTCCTTAGGTCCCCCAACATCCTTCACGCTTCCTCACGATTTTTATTCCGTCTCCCTACAGTCGTCCTACAGCCTGCCTGCGCCCCCTACCCATAAAAGGTGAATTCTTGTTGATTATCTCGTTATTTAAAATGATTTGACCCCACTAGAGTTTTCCACATTTATTAAATTCTCCCCTACAGCCCTCTACAGCCGCACTCTGTACTGCCCACTCCGCCTTAAGCCCCTCTCAAGACGCTTTACATACACATTAAAAATCAATTACCATGATTACTTTCTTGAGTTTTAATGCAGTTTCATTACCTCTTAATAATATCATATTAAATAGCTTTCTGTAAAACAATACATACATAATAATGACTATTTATGTATTTTTTCCACTGATAGGAGAAAGTTAAATAATCAAAAATTTGTACATTTAAAAATTAAAAAAGACTGTAAGAAAATAATGGCTTCTTTATATATAAACCTCATTTGTTAAACCTTTGACTTTGTGACTTATACATAGCCATGGAAAAAACTTACTGTAATGAAAATTGTTTCTATACAATACAAAAGGTAAAGAAGATGAAGTGCTGATATTTAATGTTATTCTTAAAATAAATACTTTATTACTAATTTCTCTGACAGTGATTATTTCAGCTTCAGTATTATACTTGCATAATTTAGTTATTCTTAGCCTCGTTACATTTCAGAGTCCTTCTGAAATACATAAATTTCTAATCAATGTGGCAATGGTATCTATTTTATGTTTGAGAGATGAAAGACGCCAATTAAGTAGATGGCACTGGACACTTTTTTTAAATACCCAATGCTTTGAATTAAAAATTATGAACATACTCGTTTAATATCGTGCATTTTTTCATGCCAAATTCAGATGCTTTAATCTAATGCATCAAATTAATATATTTTATCTTAAGTTTGAAGCCAGCCACAAAGAACAAATCAATAAAAATTTGTACATTCTTCGTATCTGGTGGATAAGCGTGACATTATCTTTAATGGGCATAATTAGACTTTTCAGACACCTGTAATTATGTAGTCAAATGATACACAGGATTATTCAATTATAGAATATTTTGTAATTTTTTTGTTAATGGTCATACTGGTGTTTTGTACACATGAGTTGACTTATACTTGTTATTTGAAAAGTTAAGTACTCTAATTTAATACATAAAATAAAAATATTTAATCTTGAGTTTGATGATAATCATTAAAAATAGAAAATTACAAGTTTTTTCATACACATTCTTCTCCCTTGGATGAACGATTTTGACACTTTTCTTTGATTTATATAATCAGAAATTTCAGACACTTGCAATAATGTATTTACGTCATAAGTTGTTAATTGAATTTGAGCATTCTGTAAATTTCATTGGCACATGGTTTTACAGGTGTAACTTTGTACAGATCACTGGGCTAGTAGTCCCGATTTGAAAAATTAAGTACTCCAATTTCTTACATTAAATATGTTTTTATAATCTTGAGTTTGAAGTCAGCCACGAAAGTGGTCCATTTCTCTCTAGAAGCCTTCGTATCTTCTTAGTGGATCATCTTGAAACTTATATTTAATTTGCACCATCTGAATTTCAAGACACCTGCATTAATATGTTTAAATAATACACTTGCTTATCCAAGCTAAGCAATCTATAAATTTTATCATCCACATGGTCATGCAGGTGTAATTTTTTTGCAGAAGACTGGGCTTGTAGGGGTCAACCACCCAATAGATGAACGCCGACCAGTAGATGAACGATTTTTCCGAAAATGTATTTGTGTTGAAAATTTTAAGTATCAACATACTT
>JAPYYV010003409.1:0-19523 GCA_030522625.1 Copidosoma aretas
AGCCACCTTGCTAGTTCTATCCCTCGCTGTAGTACATGCTGTGCATGTGACTATTTGATGTGTCATCTGTACTTCTCTCGCTCATGTAAAAACATGACCATCAGTATAGTTTTTGGTCAGCTTATAAATTTATTTTCTATTTGATAAATAATATACCCTCACCACGTTCTGTAAGGTTATTTCGAATGAGTGGATATAATTTTACCGCTGAAAAAAGTTTGGTCGGAATTTAGTTGGTAACTAAAAAGATACACTAATACGTGTGTTTAAATTAGCGATCGGGTCCAACCCGCGCCCATGGAAATGTACATCTACATTTACGGTCCATCGATACATATAGATATATATTTACATGGGAACAGGTTCAATCGGCAATTTAACAAATTAATGCTCCAACCATGACAAAATGAAATACCAAAAGATAGATTCTTAGTAAAAATGTGGAGATTTAGCTTCTAGGCTTTACCATTTTTTTCCAGTAAAGAGTGAACCTAAAATCATCGAAAAACACTCAATATGTAACTCTACTAAAAATTTCTAGTCATTCAAAGCTATACTTTAAAAGTTACAGCTTATCTAAGAAACTAATTTAAAAAAAAGACATCTGAAATCCAGTGTTTCGGCTAGTTTCTTTCAGTTTTATGTTTTTTAATAATATAATAAAAGTTATACAATGCCCCTTACTGCATTTTTGCCTATAATTATAGCTATAGAATGAGACTACATTTAAAGAATCAGAAAAAAATAGTGATTTGATGTAATATTTTGGCAGGGACAGAAAAGTTAAAAGTATCTGAGATTTGCTTATGGAGAACTCCCAAGGTGTATAAAATAGATGAACAGCACAAAGAAATAAGTGAGAGGAGACGATATTATTGTTAGTTTATGTATATGTATCTTGTACTTGGTAGGTTTTTACAACATTCTTAAATTAGTTCAGGGAATTTATGTACGTAAATTTAAAAGATCCAAAAATTTTTTATGTAAAAACGCAATTCGTCATCAATAAAATGAATTAAAATTTGTTTTTTCTCTAAGATATCATAAAATATAAGTGTACGTTTTATACACATACATTTCAAGAGATTACTTTTAACAAATATCACATTTAATTTAAAATGCATCTGTTACGTAAATATTCATTTGAATAATGTTACTAACGTTCCTCTCATATGAATTCACGATCTAGTATTCATTATAGGAGTAAATAGTGTTATTATTATTTCGTAACTAAAGATAAAAGATATTTTTACGATAAGTATGTAAGAATTGTAAATAATAAATATATAAATTAGTAAGCTGTGTACTAACGAATTTAAAGCGAGTTATATCTTCTGCAGACAAATTTGTGCTATCGCTTTCTTTTACTTTTAGAATTATTAATATTTTATTGCAATACAGCACGCTGTGATTCTTTTCGTCGCACCTAACAGCGCAGTGATTCTTTTCGTCACCGCCAACAGCGCTGCGACTCTTTTCGTCGCATCTAACAACGCTGTGATTCTTTTCGTCGCATCCTATAGCGCTGTGATTCTTTTAGTCACACCTAATAGCGCTGTTATTCTTTTCGTCGCACCTAATAGCGCTGTGATTCTTTTCGTCGCACCTTATAGCGCTGTGATCCTCTTCTTCGCACCAACCAGCGCTATGATTCTTTTCGTTGCACCCAACAGCGCTGTGATTCTTTTCGTTGCATCCTATAGCGCTGTAATTCTTTTCGTCGCACCCAACAGCGCTGTGATTCTTTTCGTCGCACCGAACAGCGCTGTAATTCTTTTTGTCGCATCCTATAGCGCAGTGATTCTTTTTGTTGCAGATGATAGCGCTGTGATTATTTTCGTCGCATGATATAGCGCTGTTATTGTTTTCGTGGCAGCAGTGCGTTGGGATTGTTTTCAACAAGGCAATGTCGCTGTGATTATCTTCCATTGAGGCATCAAAATATTTTTATTCTAATTAAGTAAGCAATTTTCGAAAAACTTTAGCATGTACAGTAGATAAATGGAGACAGCTAATATTTAATGGGTTTTCTTGATATTACGTAACCTGCAAATATTATAAAATATGCTGTATCTTAAAAAATGGGCAAGATAGACAAGAAATAACAATTTCCATCGGTTTTTTAAAGGAAAATAGTACATTACGCACCTGGGGCGTGTGAGTACGCATGCTTATTTCTGCATTTTTGTATTTATGGATCAAACATGATGTTATTTTTCCCAAAATTTACTCCCGTCAATTTATGAAGATACTTCTGAAACACTGAAATTTGGGGTTATGTTTTCACATAACGCAACACAACTTTCTATTTGTGCATCGCTATGTTTTTTTCCCTTTTAGGAAACCCGTAATAATAGTTTTTTCGGTCTATCTGGTTTCATTTACAAGATAGAGCTTGTTTTATTATTTTACAGTTGTATTCGTATGTACGCATGACTATAGAAAATCATTACTGAATTTTTGATATTTTTTGCGGAACATGGTATAATTTTTTGCAAAATTTCCCCCCCTTAATTTCATGAAGATTCAAACAATACTCTAAAATTTAAGTTCATGTTTTAACATAAATTATCACTTCTCTATTTGTAGACAGCAATTTTTTTTTTCTTGCTAGCATGTCGAGAATGAAACATTTATGTCCGTTGCACGAACTAAAATATTCCATTCCCGACCAATGGGGCATAAAAAATCGTATACGCACCAGAAACGGATGTGAAGAATGCTTAGATCATATGTTTGCCACCCTCAGCTTCGCCTAAGATGGCAATATGAATGCGATCTGGGACATTCTTTACTTCCCTGCCCTAGGTGCGTAATGTAATACAATCCCCTTTAGGAAAACCATGAAAATTTTTATTTCTTGTCTATCTTGATTTCTTTCGGAGATACAGCATATTTTTTATTATTTGCAAGTTACGTAATATTATAAAATTTTACTTAAGTATTGGGTGTCTGCATTGATCGGCCGTGCATGCAAAAATTGTTCGGCAATGGTTTACTTTATTTAAATAAAATTATTAACTAGTCTATTAGTGGATTATATGTATACACACATGCGCAAACAATTACAAAGTACATACTTATACGTGCACACTTACATACACAAGCTACACATACATCCTACGTGAATATGTATGTATACATACGCATTTGCAATAGTGTACACACTACATACAGCACACGCTACACACACAGTCATATCGTTATACATTGAATATGCACATATATGAGGCAAAATCCAAAGGCAACGATTGAGACTCGAGCGTCACCGAGTCCCAGTATATATATGTACGTACGTTTGTATATCCATACATTTTCCGCCGTTTTAGCCCTTAACCGGAAAATCTCCGAGGCATGCCTGAAAAAGTTCTCGCTTCAAAGAAAATGATAATAATTTTCCCTACCCCGGGTACATTTGCAACACTGATACACCCTTGGTAAGGAAAATTGGACTCGCCACTTATGTTTATCTGACAGGGGTCCCAACGATCCCTTGGAAATTGCTTCGCAAGCGCCTTTGGGCCCATGACAGCCCTGGAATGATGCTGATTTGTGACTTAAGCTACTATTTACCAACGATGAGCATCTCTTTAGGGCGATGTTGATCGTTAAGAGTGCCCAAAGTCCTTTACCGTCCTAGGACCAAAGGCGAATAACAGGCTTAAAGTTTGACCTCAGGCGCAATATTTCACTTTGCACCCTCGGATAGAAAAATGTCGTTCACAGTACGGGCACATACACAGAAAAGCCGCGAGTTTGTATACTTAGTACCCTAGATAAGAATTTTCTATAACTGATATAGAGCGCTAAGAGATTGGTGGACCCACAGTGTGCCTATATGCGCAGAGTCGTACTTAAGTAACACTCCCTTGGTGAGAAAAGTTATGAACAAAAAGATTTAACGACGACAGAAAAATAAGGTCCTATCGATTCCGTTCAACAAAAAATGGTATTAATGCTACAAATATTATTATATTGGTCATGCATACATTGTAGAGTCCTTTTTGGGCAAAGCTGATCATTGTTTTTATGAAATAAATAATGAAAACGCATGAAACTGCAATAATTCCAAAAAAGAGTCAATTCACACACTCTGATTAGCATGTATACTATGCGAGCACGATATTATTTATTTATTTGGATGATGACAAGTGTATATTAAAGTGTAACCAAGAACACAAATTAAGACATATATTTACAGCTATTTTTTCTTATTAATATTACAACAAAACTGGTACATCAAAACATTTGTTTTGTAAAACTTGACAATACTTTTTTCGAATATATGATTTAAAAGATAATTTACATGCACTTTTTTCATCATAACTCTGAATTAAATTATAATTTTCTTGAACAAAGCAACTGATAAGTAAATTGTACAGTTGTGCATACAAACTGTTAAGAACACATCAAACAATAATTAAAAGTTTCTGGTTAGTACACTATCACAGTTGTATGTACATCTGATTTTTTCGATCGTAAGGCGTACGATTGGGTTTTTTATATTTCTAATTTTGTGAATAATATTACCACAGGTTATTAGTATTTTCCTTGATGTCATTCTTCTACCATCTACTAAATGGTTAAAGTGTACTGTAGATTCTTATTTCACGTGAACAACTTTCAAATCATTTTTTAAATAATAAAAAAAAAATTCGTTTAGAGTTTTTATATATTCTAGAAAAATTTTAGTTTGCTTTGTCGAAAAAAATCTTGAATTTTCTCAGGAGGTAAATATGATGCAATGTTTTTCCTGTACATGGGGCATAGATTATTGTCAATTAGCCTTATAAACGGCACGCCCGCTCTATGTCCACAGGGTCCGATTTTCCGGACATTTTTTGTAGCATGACATACAACGCACACTAAAAATGATGTGGTATTAGTACTGTCTATACATTATTAATCTTAAAAATATAATTTGAAAAAAAAAAATTAACTGTGTATATGACTGTAATTTGTTGATATATTTAATTATTATTGGTATACGAAAAGACCGGCGACAATGTCAGAAATTGTCTTTGTCTCATAAATTCGGTTTGTACCACCATTTAATTTAAAAACAGTCTATTGCTTGTATCTACATTGAAGTTGAAGTATACACAATCGATATCATATACATTTCTAATATAAAGAGTACTTGTAGTGCCACAACGATTGCATATGCTTCTACGGGCTTAGTACAGAGCATTTAAGGTCGAAAATCCGTAGACTGAGGTAGTCAAACGAGTGTATGCGTCATTTACCGTTTTATGACATTCTTGTAGATTATGGCTGTAAGCTTTTGTAATGAAAAGAATAATAATCAATTAACTGACATTATTTTAGTGCTGACACACCATGATTTAAAATAACTAGAATGAAGCAAAAATTTTGTGATTTGTATAGTATTTACTATACAAATACTTTGATTTGTTACGTATATCCTGAGAGCTGTTATTGGTTCATCCCATCACAACCTATATTAAAGGACTATACTTTAAACCTAATTATCTTAAAGACTAGTCTTAATACCCTAACTTAAAAAAATTTTCAATTACATGAAAAAATCCAATGTACTACATATTATAATTTAAGAGAAGTTTGATTTGTTAGTAACGACGGCTTTTATACATTAATACTTTATCACTGATTTTATTGTAGTAACTTATGCCTTAAAGTTCTTCAAATATTGACTGTATGTATGTATTACAATAACGCATTTGAAAAGTGTCTCAAAACATTAACAATAGAATCTCCTTCATCATGAAAATTATACTTAAGCAAATATTTTACGTAGCTTCCGACTGTTTGTGACATTTTGTGCTTCGCGAAGAAATTTTAATAATTGCTTCATAAATATTCTCTGATATTGTGAAAGTACGTTACTTATTGGTGGTACATGTGTGTACATGTCTATGTCAACGTAAATTATATCCTAAAATAATTGATATCACAAAAACATCTTTAATCACAACATAGATACTTTTATAGTCTTCGTTGATTCGCCATGCAGTATAATCGATGAACTTCTAGACAATGCACAGCGTCGACTACTTGTGCAAAAATCAATTATGATTATCATAAAGTTTTCACATAAACTTTATACAATACGTATTTTATTCATTAAGACAAGATGCACGCATAGTTATTCCCTGGGCATTCACAATTCTTTTTACAATTGCAGTTTGAAACTTAAAAAAAATTTTATATAACGCCGAAACTTAAATTTAATCCATCACTGTATTTTACATAGTATGATTTAGTGCTTAAGTGTTCGTTTTGTACTGCTTCTAGAGTAAATAACAATATATTGTTCAAAAGTTTTTTAAAGTAAAGCAAATTAGTCACAGGTAAGTTTAAATCAATATTGTTTCTATTCACATGTAAATTTGAATTTTTCTCGTAGCACCTACTACGTAAAGTGATTTCTGTATTTTAGTTAATTTTTTTTTTGGAGATAACAAGGAATCACAAAATTGGTAAGCATCACTATCTTTTTTAAGCGATTATTACTTTAATGAATACATTTGTACTTCAGGCTTTTTACTACCATAAACTCAATTTTTTATTTTTCTATTTAAGTCCTTCAAAGGAAAGCACGACGTTGTACACGAAGGACTTTACCGACAGACTATTTCAGGTAAGTGTTGTGAGCTACAAAAATTGCAATAAACGTGTTTTACATCATAAAGATGCTCGAATTGAAAGAAAAATTAGTTTATAGGTATTTCTGCAAAATGGATTTCCTTCGCGCTTATTTCATTTTTGCAAAGTATATACGAGTATACCTCGAGTACGAGATACATATAATGGTTTAAAGAAGCACGAGGTAATGTTATTGAGTACAGGAACAGAGTAATAAAAGAACCAACTCTTAAATTCCGAAGATTTCCAATGATTAAAATGAGTTTTTATTGGCCATGGGCGTCGTACAACGAACGATGGAGGTTTGATGGATCAGAGCTTGAAATCTACAACCTCAATCGAATAAGATAAGTTAAAATTTTCATTTTTCAACGAAGCATCAAACCATAACTCTCCCAATTTTTACTAACACCCCCAAATACATAGTGCACCACATCAACAGCCGTAAACTCAATAAACTTTTTTCAAATTTTAGATAAAATTGTTGCCCCTTCAACACCGCAAGCAGGTTTACTTATTGATACAGCATCTCTACAATGATTCTTAAGTTCCTTTGTAGTACGTAATATTAGATTTTTTTTAAAAGGATGCGTTCGTGTCCTATTAACCATGCAACCTTCATGTGAACAAACTGAACAGCCGAACCTACCATTATATTACTTTATCGATCAAAATAAAGCTTTGGCAGGTGAATTGGCTGTTAAACATACAATTATACCACGTGTTGTTATATTTTTATTCAAGTCTGCTACATAAAAGTCAATACCTTCGTATAAAATTTTTAAGGACATTTTTAGCGGTTCTAAAAATAAATTAGGTATAGGCTTTTTATCACCGAACCACTAAAAAACTAATAATGTATTGTTAAGTTTATAGCGCTCTTCGTAAGGCAGCGCAAGAAGAGTTAGGAAAAAGCCCCATTTATTAAATTTAGAAGACCGGAAAATTTGCACTCCGCCTGTATACCGTAGGAATGATATATTGTTTTTATTTCATAAAATACTATTAGACTTCGATAAATCCTTGGGAATCAAGCCATCGTAGATATCTTTAAAATGGGCTTGCTTACTGTTTGAATCAATATCATGTTTTAAAAGGTTATAAAAATTTGGTCGATCATACATGGATTTTAATTGATCAATCAAAGGAATTTCAATGAAGTATTCATCTATTTTTTCGCAAGCACAATCTATCACGGTCAATCGTGATTTTTCAATCATATTAAAGTCTCTGTTACTATTAGGATAATTGTTTTAAGAATATACCCAAGTTGAGCAAAAATAATGTTTTTTAACGGAAAAATTGGTGCCAGCATTGAAAATTTTTTGAGTTTGTAAAGATTTTTCGGACACTTATTGGGTTTGGGCAACACCATCGACATCAATTCAAGCATGCGACTATTATAGCTATCTTTTTGATCCAAGTTTCATTATAAAGCACACATGCTCAAAGCGAGTTCGCGAGCTGTCATTGGATATGATTAGATATAATTTTTCATTGAATTCGTCTTCACACACATAGTCATCCTCGGAGTAATCAGAGTCGCTTCACGTGTCACTTTCATTTTAGAACTTACTGAATCATTTCTTGTTTTAAAAGTAGAAATTAACCTTGTTATCTAGATGGATGAAAATTAGATTACAAATAGAATGTCGAGATCAATATCATTTGCTATGAATAATTTACACCATCGAAATCAGTACTTACGTAAAAAACTTATATCTGTAAATAGTTATCATAGTCATATCTCATTTTGAGAAAAACATCATTAAGATTCTCATCCAATTCACTCGATTCATCAACTAAAAAGTTTTTCAAAGAATTAGTATCCAAGGCCAAAGATTCATCGTGAAAGCGATTGTTTTCACGAACGATATTTAGAGCATTCTATGACGTAATATTGTTTCGAAAAATGTTTATCAACTAATTGAAAAAAATACATATGATAGCCTGATGAAAAAATCTTATTGTATGCTTAAAAAACTATTCTATTTTTTTACCATAGCACTAAGAAAATATAGCTGATTGTAAAAGAGATCACTATTTATGTGCCTAAATGTAAGTATGTAAGTATACGGTGTGCTTACACTGTTTACGTATACTGAAAACATGACACGATTTTTTGCTTTCCTACAGCACGACTGCTGATAGTACTTATGCACAGAATTTATTTTGTGTATTGTTTGGTGCAGTATCTCGTTATATATCGTTATAAATCGTTATATAAGCGATTCTTCTCGATCTAAATGCTGAAATTTCAATCTCAATAAATTTTTAGTGTGCTTTTTTACATGACTGCTGTAATCATTGTAACTGATCGGTCGCCTCGACATTTAGGCTTTAACTCGGTTCTAGGTAACGTAAAATCGAGATCTGGTAGAATTGCGCGAGTTATAACCAAAAAACTACAGCGTCAAAAGTTTTTTTGTTTGATTATTAAACAAACTATAGCGTTAAATCGATCGCATCTCCATGCTTTCGTGTTTTTTCATCCAATATCAGTTTGTTGACAATTCAGCGCAAAACTTAACCAAAGCGCAAAGCGTGATTTGAAAGTTAAAATTTAAAATTTTTTAAATATTTATGCATTGGTTTTTTGGACAAAAGCTTGTACAACGAGCATTGTTTGCGAGAAAATAATTTGTCCGTCTGTTGAAGAAGGGAAAGTTACTTTTGTTACGTATTCTGATAATAAAAAGTATGAGGCTAAGGTGGTTAAAAAAAGTCGTACATACCTACTTTTCACATGATAAATGATATGCATGCATTTTTAATATTGCTATTAATTTTTGCGAAAGTTTGTTCTATTTTTCTCATCCAAGTTTAATAGTAAACAACTTTTACAGGTGACAAAAATTATCTCGTGTCTTAAAAAGTGAGCCACGATGGAGAGCTTCTTAAAATCACTAAGAAGAAAGAAAATCCGAAAGTTGTAGACTATACATGTTGTTTGAAACAAGTGAACAAGGAAAGGAATACAAAACAAAGCAAGTCTGTACAGAAAGCTAGCGTAAGAATATTTAAGACTCGAACTAATTTCAGTGATTTAAGCTCAAAAGATTCTGAATCAGATATAAGAAGTAACTCACAAAATTCTGACGTCCCTAATGCACAGTCTTATTTGAAAAAAAAGGAAAATGAGTTAAGAAAAAGTGGAGTGTGAAAAAAGATGAGCGAGAAGTAAAAGAGTAAGAGTAGAAGCAACGTAACTGCGAAAAACACGAGCGAGATCTTTAGAAACGAGAGCAACGCGATCAAGAGCTACGTGAACAGGAGCAGTACGAGCGAGACCTACAGGACCAAGAACGATGCGATCAAGAAGTTCGGGAGAGAAAACGACAGTGACATGAGTAACAAATAAGGAGACAGTCTGAATAAAGAGAGTGGGAGCAGCGTGGTCAAGAATTAAGAGACCCTCTTCAAGAATTTCATCGAAGAGAGAAAGAATAGCACAATCGAGGGCTAGGAAATAATTTTGATGAAAGAAGACAAAGCGAGCAAAAACAGCGGGATGGAAATGTAAAAGACCGATCTAAAGAGAGACGTTAGATAGATCGAGATAGATACGATTGGAGACAAGAATGGCATGTAATAGATCCAGCATTGAAAGATAGAAGGGACAATGATGACGACGACGTAATTATTTTATTTTATTATTCTATTGAATTGTACGGTAAATTGTATCATGTAAATTAATTTATTATTTCATTTTCAAGGACAAGGATACTTTGGTTAAATCTGGCACTCCTGGTATAGGAAGAACCAAATTGAGCAGCGTTTACAATAATTTTTGGATCGACAGAGCAGATCTGACGCACTTACAGAGTTGGTTCGATGATCCGAAAGAAATCACAAGAAAACTCTTAAAAATTTTAGTAGGCTGCCAAAATTTGAAGAGAATGTGTGCACGAGGAAAATGAAAACATACAACTGTAAAATATTGTAAAACCCTTGGAATGTGAGTTAAACATGTCATTTAATTTATCTTTCACATGTTTAAAGGAAGTTTTCTTTTTTACTCTACGTAGATAAAAGATGCACAAGGAGACTAACACATTGCCCGTTTACGAACGTTTTAAACATGATGTGTGATGTCTTTATATTAATACATATTATTTATTAGTAAATAACTATTGATTCAAATCATTGATTATTATTTTAAACAGAAAATAACAACTAATAAAATGAGCTCATATACAATCACCATCCAATTTTTTATAAAGTAAGTATGATCAGACGTTTAACATTTATAATGTTAGAGTAAACAAATTTCTATGAAACTCTGAATGGTGTTGACAGGTCTTATAACATTATGATTATTAGGTTGATATTTTTAAAACAATAAATCACTGTATGAATTATTTCATTCTATAAATTTCGTAAACATGGGCACTATGTGGGCAATATATTTGCAAGTACACCTCTGCAGCAATATTGCTAATATATTAGATGATTATTGATCCCCTACAGTCCCAATATATTGCTGATTTCTATGGGCAATATATTCCCCATATTTATTATTATTCTCGGGTACGGATAACTCCGTTAAGAAAAGCTGTCTTGACATCCAGTTGACCTGTGCTCAAATCATATTTGCTATCACAGTTAACACCGCTCTGATTGATAGTAATCTAGATATGGGTACAAAGAACACTTGTAGATCACAAGAATTTCTGTCTTTTATTCTTCTGATTACACCTCTTTCATTATGTATTACAGCCTCATTACTGTCACTTTCTTTTTAAAAACTAAATGATAGATAAGTATATTCAGCTTGCGTCCTTACGCGTCTTGAATCGGTCGGTCAATCACCGATCTCCTATACTTTATTTTTATGCACGGACTTATGTTTTTCATCGATAGCTGTTTTCCAGTCATTCTCTGTATCTGTCAGTGGCATCTTTAAAATTGGACGGATCCCTCTGAATTTTGGCCAGTATAGCATAAAAGAGCTTATCTTGAACTTAAGCAGTTTTACAGCTATATGGGTTAGTTTTTTCTTCGAGATTATGATAGCCTAAGAAAATCTATTTGTTTAAATCAGTCGCTACTTGCATTTCAGAAAAGCTTAAATAGAGCATTGACAAGCTGGCATCAACTGTCTTTGTTTAATGCGGTCTCGGTGAAGATTTTTCGATATCGTTTTCTGCATCTTTTAATTGGCTTCTCTCCTTCTGTTCCCTTGAACTCCTCTGTTTTATTTCCAGAAAATTTAACCCGCCAGTTTTCTTGGTTGATAGGTTCAGAGACATTCTGCCATTCTTTTAAACTTTTTTTTTGTATATAAATCTTTGTATACCAGTCTTTTGTTGAATCTTCTCTTTCTGCTTTAATAGAATTGGCCGATTTCCCGCTTCAGTACAGTTTTCCCAGTGACAGTGTATCCTGCAAGTACTCTTCATCGTCCTGTTTATCACATTTTTGGTCCTGTTATTCCCTGTACTATCACGTAAAACATCCATCTGAATCTTTTGAATTGTCTAAGGGCACAATTCGGATTTGGGGCAAACTTTTGAAGTGGAATTTTTATATCAATGAATTGTTGAGAAATCCTTTTGTATGCGTATACTGCAGCTATCGGAGCAAGGTTCTACATATTTTCTGATAGGCCACGTGTATGCTATGGTTTTTTTTTGGTGGGTTGATTTAGTTACTTTAATTCACCATTTAGCTCTGGCATATCTATGTTTGTCACTTGTAGTTCGGCACCAAATCGCACACTTTAGAATCATAGCCCAGAATATTTTGAGCTGTTCCCACAAGTCTCCCTAAGCATTATCTTGTGTCGCTTTCAGATTGTATAGGGTATGCTAGTGTTAGTCTTAAATAGTATTCTATAAAGACAGCTATAAGATTGAATCTTTTTTGGTAAGTTCTTGCGCTTGTTTTTTCCAAGAGATCAGAATGAATAATTTCCAGCAGTCTCTAAGATTTAGTATTCGCGTTTTTAAATAGAAGTTTGTCGATTGTTTAAATCAGGCATTCTTACACATGGGAATCGATTCATCAATTTAGACATTCTTAATGTCCTAGATATCTGAAAACTTCTTTTAGAACTTTTTGAAATAATCAACATATACATGACCTAGTTTTACGTGTCATATCATAGCTTTGTTGTCTACATCAAATATTGCATATTTTCTTGTTAATGGGTCCCACTCATCGAAAATTTTGGAATGCTCGAGTTCATTGATGTTATATAATTTTCCTATAATAAACTAAGCATTCTGAATTAATCTTAACTCTGTCACCATCAGTCACATTTTTGTCAGTCACATTAGTAACCTCATCAATTAAAGTGCTATTTCCACTTTTATCCTTAAAATTATGCTCTGTATTGATATTTTGAATATTATTCGTATCTACGTTAGTTTACGCTGTCACGCTACGTATATCACATTATGGCCTTTCAGTGTTTTGTTTAGTCTCATATCTACTTTGATCTACTTCAAGATTTATAACCCAGTATATCTCGGCTCCCTTTATACTTCGGTTATGAATATTTCATTTGATCTCGGATCATAGATGTCGATATTAATATCGTTTTCAATATATAGCCATGCCAGATACAAGAAATTTTCTAAGAGACATTAGATTGTCAGCGAGCGTATTAGCACAAGTAACATTATTCAGTCCTACAACACTATTATCGTTACTATCTATAATTGAACCTCTCTCCATTCTTAAGTCTGCTGCTAGGTCTCCATTTGCATGATAATTAACCATGGGTTTTGTCTCACTTATCTTGTGAAATATAGTATAGAATAATTCAATTGTTTAGTCGCTCCAGAATCAGCGATAAAATAAATTAGATTTTTGGCATCTAAATAAAAGTTTTAATTGACACCAGAAAGACGAGAGAACAGAGTTAAAGCAGTTACACCTTAAAATTGAGTCTCACCTTTGTTAAAATGGTTCTTATTGAAGTATCCAAGATTTCTGAGATGCCACCTAATCCGCTGAGACTGCACTTTCCTAAGCACTTTTGATTTACTCTTTGCAAAGCAATTTTTTTTTTGCCAAGGTTATGTTTGAATAAAACAACTTCCAATTTATTTGTGTATACCTGTATTAATTTTTTGAACGTAACCTAATGTTTAGAAAATTTTTTCCTATATTCATGAATATACTGTCAAAGTGAAGGAATTTAAGGTCATGTTATTGAATTGGTATTCCTCTATATTTATTTACCACATAATTAAATTTTTCTTTAGAAAACCCACAATAATGTGTTATTTTGGCGTATCTTGCTTCCCCTAAAAGATACAGCCAAAATCGATTTTTGTAAGATTTTGTTCGAATAATACAACTTTTAATTTATTTGAGTATACCTGCTTAAATTTTTTGAACGTACCCTAATTTTTAAATGTTCGTCCGTTTTTTATGAATAAATACAGTCTAAATATAGGAATTTAAGGTTATATTATTTGATCGGCAAACCTCTCCATTTATTCACGACGTTAATAAATTTCCCTTTAGGATAACCACGAAAATTTATATTTTCGGCTTATCTGGCTTCCCCTTAGAGATACAGCCATTTACCTTTTTTTTAAGATTGTGTTTTTATCAAACAACCGTAATCAATTTATGTACATCTGTATCAATTTCATAAACGGGTCAGAGTTTTGTTAAAAATCTACCGTCATTGCTTTATTAAGCTTGTGCATTAGATATATCTAAGTTAATATGCCGGTATAACTATAGGTATATACGATGGTGTACAGTCAGTAATATCTGGTGTTGTTTATAAAAATTCATAACAAAAAATATGAGGCCAATATAGAATTATAAATATAAAAATGCAAGATGAGAGAGAGAGAGAGAGGGAGAGCACGTGTATGGTTAAATATACGCAGTTACGCACAGTTACGCACGTGCATGCCTCGACTGCTAAAGTGTATATATAGATCAGTGCTCCTTCTCTGAATTCTCTCTGTTTCTCTCTCTCTCTCTATCTCTTATTTTGCAGCTCTATTCATACCCTTTTAAGATGATGTATTTCATATTTAAAATGTTGTAAATATTGCAAAACAATTTTTTAATGTTTTTCATTACCTAAAAATATTATTCATTACATAGGTTGACAAACGAATAGTTTTGCTACGCTTTTTAAGTACTTGAAACGAATGCTCAATTTTGTCAGTGCACTGAGAGAAGTGGTATTGAAAAATTTATTATATGTATATTAAATATTACTATATTTTTTAGGAAAGCTGGGACATACTAGCCATATTATAATATTTACTATGCTACATAGTAAAACCATATTATATTAAACTTTACTGTGGCACTCTGATAAAAAGTTGCTTTCTAACATAGTAAATTTTATTATAATAGAAATAGTTTTCACTTTCATACAACGAAAAGATTATTTATTATTTATTTTATGCGAAGATAATTTATTAAAGTGATTTATCGGATCACTGAGGATACCACTACGTTTTTAGTTTAAATTTTTTTTATTTGCAACCATATATTTTACTAAGTAATGAAAAATAAATTTTGAAAAACTTGCTCCGACCGGGACGTGAACCTCTAACCTGCAGCACGGGAGTCCAATTACCTCTGGGCTACGATGACATGTGTCTTATTCTATTGTGTATATTGATACATCATTCCAGACATATTATACGATCGGTTATTTAAAAGAATCTTTTT
Organism: Copidosoma aretas; assembly: GCA_030522625.1. NCBI lineage: Eukaryota > Metazoa > Arthropoda > Insecta > Hymenoptera > Encyrtidae > Copidosoma > Copidosoma aretas. Next base: position 15,286 of record JAPYYV010003409.1, read on the forward strand.
TATCATTCAATCTTGATTCATAACATTACATAAAATCACACAAATCCGTATTTTTGTTCACTTATGAGAAACCATAACATGTAAGAAACATTGATAAGATTACAATACAATGTATCATGTTGAATAGCAAATATCATAACATCACGATTTTTACTATATTAGACATTGTAATTTTTATCAGTACTGTATAATAATTTTTGTACGACTGCCTAAAAAATTACTATAGACGTTATAATTTGCACTAAAAGACGATTATGTCTCCCCTCACCTGAAAAATTTAGTAATTTTTAATACACATATAACAAATTTTTTAATACCACTTCTCTCTGTGTATGTTTGGACTATTTAATTTATTAATGGACTGTCTTAAAATGAGACGTCGAGTTATGTATTATACATGAAATGTGCAATAAGCTCAAGCACAGATTAAACTAAACCATTTTTTGATATAGTTACATCGATAAAAGCGTGGGAACACAAGCATAAATGCTTTAACATTTTTTAAAAATTTAATTATGATCATCAAACATTGTTACTTTTACAGCTTTGATTTTGCTTTTTCTGAAAGCGCGATTTGTTCAAGCATTCTCCGCACAAAGCATAAAATTAACTCACTTCCAATTTTATATCTTTCTTTTGGACTAATTATTCTAGACACTTAAAAATGTCATTAGGATTAGAAATTATCGAACAGGCAATCAGTCACCGAGTTGAAATGTTCTGTTTCCATGGGCTAATTAAATTTTTTCAATAAGTAAGAAGTCACTACGACTGTGATCTCTATAGAGAAAATTAATTTAGCCAGCTATGGATCAAAAGTAGATGCAATTAACGAAATTTTTTCATTCGCTTCAATATAATTAAATAGTTTAACTCTTGACTAACATATCTTGATATTGTAGTACACATAGGAATAATTAAGTTCCGCTAGTACTTTTAGGAAGTTTTTATATTTGTATTTAATAAAACATATACATGCGGTAGTAGTTTTTTTATAAGCAAGCAATATTGATTCTTACTCATTGTTATCGTATTATATTTGAAGTTACGAAAGAGCACATTTTGACGCGCACTTTTATGGAGTCCTAATGTAACTATAATCCTAGTAAGTTATTACATTCAAGTGCTTCAGTTATCAAGTTTAACTTATATAGAAAGTATTAAAAAGCTTATAATTGTCTCAAAAAGCTTGGATCACAGATGTATAGAGACACAAGTTTACATAATAAATCTTTAGTAAACTCTGCACAACGCTCCTAAATATAGAGGTTATTATAAGCATTATTATCATTTGATAATTTAAGACTATTCTAGGCTGAAAAATGATAGGTATGACATCTATTGGAATAAAATAATCTTTTCGATGAGGCACCGTATTTTATGAAGCTTGGGTAAAGTGGAAGCTCATGTTATTTTTATAGTGGCTTAGCATTTAAACGTCCATTTAGAAATCAGAAAGTTCTTTAAGTCTAAACTTTAAAAAGACAGGGCATACATATAGATGTACCAAAAGCATTGCATGTGGAATCGGTCTGTGAAGAACTGACCCCCTGACCTTTAAAAATGGCTAATGGCTTTCATAACTTGTGGTAAAACTGGCATACGTATTTATTTCTCACACCTTAGAAAAAATCCTCCAAAACATTATAAGGAAAGGTCTTTGAAAGACTCGTTCATACATGATTGAAAAATTTATTGTCCATGGTAGTACAGTGGTTTCAGACATATATTAAGGACCTTGATCCAAGACCTTAGGTACTCATTTTTTTTATACGTAATTTTATTTTTTCGACTGTACTACTAAAAAATTTCATGACTTTCTGAATAATTGGTGTTTTATAATAATAAATGTATAACTTACCAATAAGTGCTTGAAAAAATCGGCTTTTCAATATTCTTATTATTCTTTCAATTTTAATATTTAACTGCTTTTCTTGCGTCTTTGTTAGCTTTACCTGATAATCAGCTAAAAGCTCCAATGCCCTATGGATTTCTAAGAACAGTGAAAAAACTTATTTACTAATTTTTGTTAAAATCATAGTAATAATAATAATATAAAAATTTTGGTATCAATGATATCACTTGTAAGGAAATTATCTAAAGCAATATATATATATATATATATATATATCACAGTCGCTGTGTGGAAAAATAAGTTACTTATTAAGCATCTACTTTCGTATTTACAAATGATACTTTATTACAGATTATAATGACAAACGAAACAACATTAGAAATTAAGCCTTAAGTTCGTATTCAAATAATTCTACATCCAAATTACATATAAATAATCACTACTCATTGTAAGTAAGGTCACTAGAAACGAACAATAGAACAGATCAAGTTGCGGAGCAGTGCCACGCTAGCAAGTCGGAGAACTACGATAGCGTGCAGCCACGACATTATTATACATCTGCTTTTGCCTGCCAGAATTTAATATCGCCTTATTTATATTTACATCTGCAAATCAGCTCTTGTCTTCCAGTATAATACTTGGTTGCAACCTACAGTATCACATGGCACAAAGCCAGGTCTAAAACGAAAAGGTTTTGATTAAATGCAGCCAAATAAAAATTAAAAAGTGCCCCATGCAGATTGGAAAAATTTATCGTCAGGCTTAGAGAGAGACATATAACAGTGCGATGTACCCGATTATTGATTATTTACTACGACTATCATTCGGGCTCTTTTTCTCTCTCTATCTCCCTTGCATATCTGCACATATAACATGGCCATCGTATATTACTTAAAACACTTAATGGTATCTGTGTAACCTATGATACAAGTACAGATTATGGTTGTCCTATGAAAATGATAAACTTGTATACATCAGGTAAACTACAATTTTTTATGATAAAGTAACATATCATTCAGGGGCTCGATTGAGGTAGCGAAAACGAGCGAGCGACTTTAAACCACTCGCGATTTTCAATGCGTTTAGCATTGGAAAAATTGTATTCTCTCCTTCTAAATCGCGAGAAAGTTAAAATCGCTCGCTCATTTTCGCTTCCTCAATCGAGCCCCAGGAGCACCGGAGTGCTATCAGTTAAGTTGGAGAAGAAGGCAGGCCTCGGTGACTGCCCTACTATTTACCATCAATTTTGATACTGGAATGTAGAAAGCACCATAAAAAATTAATTATATCGTAAGCCAATAGTATTTTGATTTAATTCAGTATATCTTATACTACACAATAATTTACCAGAAAATATTTAAACAAAACTTTTTGTAATATCGATAAGAAAATATATTCATCCACATTTGCGCAAATCGACAGTTTATCACGCTGAGCAATTACGAAATAGTTTTATCATACAGCAAGCGAAAATCGAATGTACTAGAGAAAGGCGTTCTTACAAGGAGATCCGCCCAAACTGGCTAACTAAGTGATGTTGGCTATAGGTGTTTATTATTATTATTATTATTATTATTATTATTTAGTTTATTGTGGACTAAAGACTCCTGGCCTAGAATGGTCCGGCATATTATTTACATATGGCTGTTTGATATACAATTCCACGTACAGTACATATAGGCCTCTTATCAAATGTTATAGAAGTAAAAGAAAATAAATACAAAAATACATAAAATAAAATAAAATTAAAATGGCTATGTCCATAGTTTAATATGTAACGCACAGTCGAAAACACAATTATACAAATAAAACAAGGACGCCTCCAATCAGACCGCAGTTCCGAAGGCAGTTGGTTCCACAGATTCGCAATTTTTACATGGTATGATACCTGGTAAGAGTCAGTTCTAGCCCAGCTGACAACGATGTCCAGCTCATAAACCCTCTTTGAACCGAATCTCACGAGCCGAATACTGCGGCTCGTTGTGATATAATAACGTGGTCAACAGACAGATGCTCAAATAGTATCTGCGAACCGAGTATGGCATAATATTAAGATTCTCGTAAGTGGGCGATATATGCTCATATTTTTTTAAACCAGTGGCCAAACGCACCGCTGCGTTCATTTCTCGTTGTAGTTTTTCCTGCAGTTCAGACGTGAGGCTCAAAAATAGGCCCGAGCAATAGTCATAGTATGGGAAGACAAGGGCCTTGACCAAGTTCAGACGTGCATGTCTCGGTATAGAATCACCGCACTTGCGCAGCCGTGAGAGGGCTGCATAGCACATACGCGTTGTTTGGACTACTTGTGGATACCATGTTAATGTAGTGTCCAGTACGATTCCCAGAATCTTAATCTGGTTTGAATATTCGATGTCCTGTCCTG
>JAPYYV010003410.1:0-18418 GCA_030522625.1 Copidosoma aretas
GAGGGTATACTGATTACGCTTATACCCCGCAGAGGCCGCTGGAGCGCTCTGGCGCGAAGATATGAACGCAGGTCGGATACTTTTCGGACACACCTCGTAGATCTCCAAATTGAGAATTTATGAATTTTAAGTTTATTTACACAATTATCTTGTATCACTGCCCAATCATATGTAAATATATATATATATATATATATATTATAACCATAAATATACATGAATATTTGCTTCGGGCAGCAATCTGAAACAGCGTCGCCTGCATGGTTTTTATCGCAATAAAATGGTTTTTTAAAATAATTTAATCATCAATATTTAACAACGCAATTTTAAGTACAGTCACTTCTAGTTAAATAGGTAATAAAAATAAATTTTTTATTATTATCGAAATAAAAAAAAATTCTTATCAATATCTTCAACATCAGAGTCTTCAAATTAGCCAATATTTATTATTTGATAAACAAACTATTTACAATTTATTTTTCTCAAATAAATTTTAATTCATAATAATTAATAAATAAATAAAAAAAAAAAAAAAATACTTATTATCTTTTTATAAAAAATAATAGATAATGGACTCGATACTAAAGTTACCGATGACGACCTTGCACGAGCCGTTAATGCATTGAGAGAGGATCCGTTTCAGCCTACATCTCATTTACCAGCAATTTTGAATGTAAATGTGTCTGGATAGACAATGCGAAATAATTTAAAAAGAAGAACTTATTTGAAATTTCGAAGGGCATTAAAAAAAACAGAGCTGAATGATCCACATGTTGCAGCAAGACTACAGTTTGCAAGATTGTATGGAGATCGAACGCTTGAAGAGTGGAGAAACACCATATTTCTTGATGAAAAGCTGTTCTCCACTGATAAAGATGGGAGATTTGGAGTATGAAGACCTGATAACACCCGCATGAATCCACTGTATGTAAAGGCACAAAGACACAGTGGAAGACACACACAGGTGTACTGGGCTTGTGTAAGTGGCCATGGTCCAGGGGACATTATTGATGTTGGAAGACGCATGAATGCAGTAACTTACTTTAATATTCGTAGCAATTTTCTTCTTCCTATGGTTGAAGAACGATTCCCAGACCAGGAAATAGTTTTCATTGCTGAGGATACTAGTGCAGTGCACACTGCAAGAAACGTAAGACAGTGGTGTACTGATCATCCGCGGATGCAACGCTTAGTATGGCCACCGAGATCGCCGGATCTTAACGTAATAGAAAACGTTTGGGCAGCCATGGTGAAAGACTGGTGACCTGGAGACGCAAGAAATGCTGATGAACTGCATGAGCGAGTGATGGAATCTTGGAGAAATCTTGAAAACAACTTAGATTTTTTCCAAAATTTGACAAACTCTTTGCTGACATGAATCAATTAATTTATTGCGTCAAGCGGATACTACTTAAAGTACTAGTTGATAACGTAACTTCCTCATTACTCATTTATCTGGTGCCAGAAGATTCCAACCTTAAGATGATGATTAGGATTTATTAATCACTTGGTATCATGTTTGTTAGTTCAAAGTGTATGTTAGTTGTGTGAATATCTCAAAGAGATCAAAATCATTGCTATCAACGCTGTCGTTATTGATTGCTTCTCTATTAATGGCTATTTAATTAAATATTATCGTGTTATCTTTTGTTGCATTAATATGCTAAAATAAATGCATTTAACTTTGTTTAAAAATGATCAGATTTATTCGTTTTTAATAGTGCGTATAAAAAAATTAATTATACTCGTATAAAAAATCAAAACTACGCGACTGTATTGTAAATATAAACGATTTGCAAGAAATTTACTAAAAATAATCATGGTGGAACGATAATGAAACGTAAAAACTTCTTAAGGAGATTAAAAAGACACAGAAACACAGTCGCCATATATAAGTTCTTCTAGTTCTCTGCATCGATAAAAATTTGTGACTTGGTGCTCGCAGTTGTAGCTAGAACGAAATCGTTAATTATTCAGTATACGTATATTAAGTAGAGTCATTAAATACAAGTCAGTTTATAAATACCTTTCTAATTTACTTGTTTGAGGTTGGTGAAATCATCCTAGGGCAAGTACGGATAGCTCTCATCCAGATTCGATGGAATGAGCCAGTATCTAATTGAAACTGACACCTGTTTACAATGTTAAAGTACAAAAGCATCGAAATGGTTAACATTAAAAGTGAAAAATAAAAATGATTATTTTCTCATGAACACAAACCAACTCGACAGCTACGACAAAGAGTCTTAAAATCTGAATCTCGTGGGGTGGGGGCCAGAGCACCTGGCTAAATGGTGATACCGCGTTTGGCACACTGAGTATTCCTCGGAAACGAGGATGTGTCAGCTGATGGGCATCTACTGATGGCCGAGCCGCTCGCACAACTCCCGACAAGTCTGATGGACCGCGTCCTTGATAAAAGAGCGCGAGAGCACCTCGCCGCAGTCGATGTGCATCTTGGCCTGCGTCGCCTCGATCTTCACCACGTCCTTGTAGTTGGGCAGGGGCTCGGCGCACGGGTAGCTGCTTATCACGTCGACCCGGTGGCGCGCTCCGCCAGGGCCATGCTCTCAAGGATCTTGAAGTGGCTGCGGCCCTTGAATGGGAATACGGTGCACAGGTATAGGAGGTGGAGGAGGAGAGGCAAAGATAGAATCCCAGGGTCAGTTTATCAGCAGCTATGTATGCAAATTTTCCCTTTTAGACTATTTTTGTCTTTCTACAGTTTTCAAAATTTATTAAAAACACTTACTTATAAGTATAACCTGTAGAAATATAGTGTCAACTTGACTGTCAAACGTAAACAGAAACTAGCAGACACACCGTGAAGTGTGTGCCGAATCTTGACGCTGGATTTGAAAATGATGCGACGTTGCCATTCACGGGACACGTTCGGAACGAATCTTTTTTGTCAAATGTACTTACTTAGCACCGGTTGTTCTCTGTAACACATATTTGCCTGACGATTATATTCTTCATTTTAACTCTTTTAGTCTTGTAATTAGTCTATTTAGTCATGCAGAATACTGTATACAGTACTTAGATTACGGGCATCAGTTATTAAAGGTTTTGTTCAGCAGTATAGAGAACTTTACGATTCAAAGTTTTTAACTTAGACTATTCGTAGTTTAATTCACCTTTTGAATGATGTTAAATTATACGGGCCATTACATTTATTTAGTGCTTTTGATATTGAAAACATTAGGAAGTTCATTAAAAGAGTTATAAGAAGAAAAAGAAAGAGTCTTACAGCAAGTATACCGCCAGCTTTCTGAGGGAATGAGGCTAAGCAAAGCTAAGATAATGAATTTTAAAAATCCTACAATTCAAGAACCTGTAAAAATAGAGTTACTATTTAACTGTATTAACAGTCCCAAAAAACTTAAATGCAAAAGGTTTAAATTTACTGCACAAACTCCTAGTAACTGATGCATTTTAAATGATAGTAGTTTAGTAGTCATTGATTTTATAGGCGAAAATGATCAAGGTATCGTATTGGAAGGGCATTTCAAGTAAAAAAAAAAACTACTCAATTATCCAGTAAATTCAAGAAAATTTGATATTTTCATCGTGTTAGAATTGTGTCACTTAAAGTCTTTCTTGCAAAAGATGTAATATGTAATGTCTGCGCTTATTTCCACACTAGAATAAATATTATGTCATACCACTTTTGCATTCCTAATGAAAAACGAAGCCAAATGTCAGTAGTACGATATGTAAATATTGTACATAAATAAAAGTTTTTAATGGTAAAGAAGTATGCGAAAACATTGTAAGTCACAGATATAATTATCAAGACTATTCAAAGCACATTATGGTCCGCAACAGCTATTTTATTGTTACCTCGTAGTCCATATGAAGTCTTCAAACATTGATATTTTTATTATAGTTTAGAATGAGTAATTTGGCTATGGGAAGCACTCGGATACGATATACCATGTGCTATCAAACACCGACTAGATAATATATGCGGAGATGACTTTTATCCGTGTGAATTAAAAAAAAAAAGTATTGGTACGTGAGATTTTTGTAATCAATATGTTAGTACAAGCCTAAAGGAATCATTAGCCGTAATATGGGACCTGTCGGTCAATATTTTCCACTTACAACCACACCTAGAAAGGTGAAAAATTCTAATTTTTTGAAATGTTCTAATTTTTGTCTTCAAATGACTCTCAGAAAAAAAATTACGTCGCTGCAATGTCTTCCAAAACAAGTTTTATATCATATGTAATAATAATTATGAAGATCAAAAATAAATTTTCCTAAATTTTAAGTACCGTAAGTAGTCTATTTTTTAGCAGAACTATGTCTATTTTCGACATTTTTTACTATTTTAGATTATTCTTTATAACATCCTTCATATTTTTTTATAGTTTTAGGAATGGTTCACTGCATCTGAATACGAATCATATATCTAGACTTAAAAAAAGGCCTTTTGCTTGCCCTTGTTTATACCTTGAGTGGATCAAAATCTCGAGATATTTCAGCGCAAAGTTCTACTTTTCAACATAAGCTCATGTAGAGCATTAAAAAATCAGTTGTATAGGTATTCCCAACTCAAAATAGAAAACCTGAACAGATACATTATTATGTACTTGTGAACAAGTCTCCGTTCTTCTCAATTCTGTCTTGCGAAATGCTGGTAATGGGGCATTTTTAAAAGATATTTGCCAAGAAAGACGTGAAAATCAGTTTCATGGTTATGAGACATACACTAGCAGAATATCGACATAAAAGTACGTATATGCATATATTGTGACAAGGTAAATCTCAACCTGCTGGCGCGGTCGGCGCACTGGCAGATCGTCCCGATGACCTCGCACTGAAGAGACCCTTACTTGGCTATACCGCTCCTCTACTCCTCGAACTCCTAAAAATAATATAATGGGGGGGAACCGTCGCGGGTGACCCGTCCGAAACAGATCACTCCTGGGGGAAACAGCCAACATGCAAAACGCCACAATAAAAAAAAATACAACACCAAGGAATTAGTTTTCAATCCCGTTTATTTCTCCTTCCCGCAAAATTACACGCCGACTCGGCTCGGCTTGTCACTCGCGATTTTCACACACACATGTGCACATGCCCGGGAGGGGAGTTCGTCACTGGGCTCCTCGGCGATGATGTTACAGCGCCCTGGTGTCTCGCCTACCTGAAACCCACGCACTCACGCTCTCTCTCGCACAACCGACAGCCTCGTGTCTACCCTCGCCCACCTCCTCTCTTTCAATCTCTTGGGCCTCCTCGCGGTCGACCCCCACACACACGCACACACGCTCTCTCTCTCTCGCACAACCGACAACCTCGTGCCTACTCTCGCGACCTGACACGGTACCTGGTGCCCGAAGACGGGGACTTGCTGTTGTTGAGCCTCGGCAACGTCCCTCGGTTCCCACTTGGCCGTCGCAGCTGAGCTCGTCCTCTCGCTGCTGTGCTACCTCGTGGCCTTGCTCGTCGGCCTCTGGGTGACTCCGTGGGCCGGAAAAAGGCGAAGAGGGCAGCTGGGCGGCGTCAGGAAAAGCAGCCTGTGGTGCGGCACCCGGGTGAGTTGCAGCAGGTCGGTAGTGACGTCAGCGATTGTGCAGCAAATTGCAGGGTTGCGAAGCCAGTAAAAGTTCGGACGTAAAGAGCGTTTGAAGGCTAGCTACGTACTGGCGCCCACGGGCGCCCGGCGGCAGCGTTCGGCCTAACGCTCTCTCCCTATCTCTTTCGCTCCTACTCTATACTGATCTCGTTCGACTCGCTCTCGTTTCCACTCACACACATGCGCATACATACTCATACTCCTATTCGTTTCGGCGCGGTACAACTAATATGACGCAGTATAATAGCACTATTAATTTAATCACTACAATAAAATACGCTAATACACATTTGGCAATACTTGGTAAAAATTCATATGTATACATAATCACACGCAAGGAATTTTAACGCTTCATGGCACTTAGAGTCCTTTAGTTCACTTTAACCGCTCATAACTGTCGATCTTCTTTTCTTCCCTCTCTCGCATGAAACAAATAAAACATAGAAACACACGAATAATCAATAAAAATAAATCGCTGAAACGGAAAAGTTTGCCAAGTGCAATTCTGGCGCTCCCGGCCGGGGAGAGAAAAAGTGACTGCGTCACAATATATATATATATATATATATATATATATATATATATATATACTCAAGTCAAACTCTCCTACTTGACTAGAGTAGCAGACAAGGGAGCTACCTTAATCGTTGTTTGGTATTTGCTAATACTTGCCAAATATACATCAAACTACTAAATTTTTTAATTCCTTAAATTTTTTGGTCATATTAAAACCTTGCCATCTTTTATATTCAAAGACAATACAATACAGAACAATTTTATAAACAAGATTTTAATAATATTCAACAAGTACTCTATACTACAGTATAAATGCAGATAATTATACAAGTGAATTATATACCGCAGGTCGTAAAAAAACTCAGAAAACAGACACTTGTTACATCTATAAGTCATAAGGATGTGAATTCTTTTTGATGTATCAAATCCACTCTGGCCAAGTGGATAAGACAACAGACTTTGAATCTTATCGGACCAGGTTTAATTCAACTACTAGCTGTGGATATTGTTAGTGATTTTTTTTAATTTGTTTGTTTCATTTCTTTTTATTATATTCGCTTTTTTGATTATGATTTTGATCTTTTTACACAAAACAATTTCGAAAAGTTGGGAAGGTTGTTTAAAAAAGAGCACTTTTGTACAGAGTATCCTGCCGGAAATCCTACAAAAAATACGAGTCCATGCAGGACGTCCTGTAGTTATTCCTGTAGTTTTCGTGCAAGATGGTTTGGTAAGGGTACGCATAAAACCCTATCACTATACCCATCACTAAAAGGTTAAGGTTATGTTATTTTCTCTTATATTAGTAGTGCCGTTGATGGACAGTCCCAAGACCCTTTTTTTCATGTAGCATGATTAAAAAATCATTAGCATAAAGTACGCACCATACATTTTTCGTAATAGTATTATAGGTATTGCTTTTTACGTAGCGGTATTCGAAGATGAAGTGGCAACAGTTCCAGCGTCATGGGTCGATTTGGCCTAAAAAACTTGTGTTTGGTCAAGCGTAAATATGAATTTTAAGAAGTTCTCGGTTCTACCAGTAAATTCAAAAGATTAACGTATGGTATCTGAAGCACGATATTCATTTATAGTACGTACCTTAACTTAACAAGTATATGATAGTATCATTTTAAATGATGTATAATACGTGCTTTTGATGGTGTATATTATTATATGCCAAAAAAATTTATGCATGACATTAGATTAAGTAACGTACTGCATCTGCAATTATTTTTTAGTGAATCCTTATGAGGATTTAGTAAGGTCAAAAAGCAAAAAAATGAGCTCTCTAGCAGTAACAGCGAGTCTGAGAATATGAAAAATAAATATTCAAGTGGTACTCATTCATTTCATAATATGAGCCTTGTGGAAAAGAGGTTATTTTCAATTTTCTCCTATTATAAAAATGGGATTTATAACAATATTTTTTTCGAGCGTAATAATATTTAAGATTCCCCAATATTTTAATAAAACAAAAAAATAATATCATAAAGATCCTTAAATAAATTATATTTCTGTCATTAAACTCCTATAATTTTTTTTTTTTACCGGCTATTTGATAATAGGAGCCACTTTGGAAATAATTTCATAATAGGTGACTTTACCTTACTGGTTCGTTACATTTTTTCTCCCGTACTAGCTTTTTGGTTTGTTTGCCTTAGTCTACTTTTTTTTGCGTTCCCCGTATCCATAGACGTATAAAGTACAGACCGACCATCTAATGATACAACTTTCAAGCTTGAGAAGAATATAAGCTAAATGAGTTATGTAGGCTATCTATCTGTTTCACCTCTTCTCTCATTGGATTTTTGTCAGGGCCGGAGAAAGGGCTAATACAGGTATAGAGCAAAGGTGCAAGAGAGATGAATAGCCTTTATAACTCCTTCTGCTCCTATCTCTTGAGCTTCGCACGTTCTATACAGAGGCTTGGTCCGTACTTCATATTTCTGTGCTCCTATCTAATTCAATAAAATTTTCCTAAACTTTTGATTCCAAAAATCATGCCTATAGTGCTTGGAGAATGCAACAAATTCTAAAGAAAAATTTTGGAAAACGTACAACTTATATTACGAAATTGTAGAGAAGGATCCTAATAACTGTTCTCTTAATCTGCAAAAAATAATAGATTTTCGTCAAGCATGATTTTGATGCCGTAGTGTCTTGTATGTACGTAGCTCCTATAAAAGTGCTTTGCGACCGAGAAAGCCCTATTGTAATTACGAGCTAGGATATACACGTAGATATCCATATGGAAATCCACGTGGATCAACATGGATATCCACGTGGATTTTTACATGGAAAAGATTGCTTCAATAGTAAAAAAAAAAAATTTCGCTACAATAAAAAATTATTTTGTGTGATCACGCAAAATCATATCATCTAGAAAAAATAATTACTCATTTAAAAAATTTAAAAAAGTACGTTAGCATGCGGCACCGAAACTTGAACCTTGGATTTTGAGATTAAAAGTCAAGTATCTTACCTACTTGGCCAGAGTGGAATTGATCCAAGGAAAATAATTTTTGTCCTTATAGCTTACAGCTGCCAATAGTATTAGTTTCCGAATTTTTTCTTTTCATCTCACGTTTATAAATTATTTAGGATATTGTGGCGTACGGTATACAAATCATATCAATACGTACGTGCCCCACCACCTCAGATAGGGACGTATGATCAAGAGAGAGGAGAAGCGGAACTCTTGAGTCGGTTAGAGAGTAAAAGAGAAGGAGAAGATTCGGGACTCTCGAGACTGTCAGACGTGCCTCCAGATTACCGTGCTACCCCTGGCTCTTCCCTTGGTCGTAAAGAATAATAAAAAAAAGTTAATAGTCCTCACTGTGCACTTATTTCGTGTTCACCCAACCGACCACAAACCCACGTAACAGGAGAATTTTTGGTGTCAAAAGCGGAATCGGTTGGAAAGCTTACACAGGGTAGTACCGCGAACAAAAAGTGAGTGTTAAGACAAAAAAAAAATTTTCTTAAACAAGTGACCAAAGAATTAAGGTCAGAGAAGTAAAGAAAAAAGGGACAACGCAAAGCCAAGCCAGCGAGAGATTTCCAAGACAACGGAGCCAAACAGCATACCAGAGATCGGAGTACAACGCCTATCACGAGAGAAAAAAGGAGAAGCTTAAGGAGATCGACATCCAGATCAACAAGAAGGGAAAATGCGGTCCGGTGCAGCTCTATTAGCCATTTGGATAGCTACTACATGGTAAGTACACAAAAATACAGAAACCTTTAATTTATATATGTATATACAGATATAAATTTCATGACCCCTGGAAAAGTTAAGGGAAGAGGCATTTTATTATTACTTTTTTTTCACATAAATGGCATAATTATACAAAATGATGGATATTAATAAATAATAACAAAATATATGCATGCTAAAATTTTATGACGATATAATAGGACGGGAAAACTAACGTAAATTAGTATGACGAAAAAACTCCTTTAACTACAAAAAAAAATACGATAACAATACACACTTACCCTTTTTTTCCGCTCAACCCTCACTATAATAAAAGTGACGCCCGTGAGTAAATGCTACTAATTTAAACTATACCTACCCAATCGCGTTAGAAAATTTTTTTCTTAGCAAGCAGAACAGAACCTCGCTCCCCCAACAACGAGAATATTTATTAAGAAGTAAGCAACCACTTGAAATGACACAAGTTTAAATTAATAATTATATTTATAATTCAAGAAAAAAAGATAAACAAATAATATTGGTAATAATAACGTGCCTAATCAAGAAAAAAAGAGAAGAAAGCAAACGAAATTCGAACAAAAATGATTGCATGATTGTCAAACCCATAAAATTAGACTTTATAAACGGGGCGTAAAGTAGAAAAACAAAAGAAAATTCCGTCACCATCCAACACGACGAAAAAAAAAGAGAACAAAGAAACATTTACTCTCAGTACCGAACCAAAAAATTTCCCATTCGCCCGCTTGGAAAGGGCAAACAGAAAAAACCCGGCTATTCATAAGCGAACAGGAACCAACATTATTTAATATATACATCCGGGATACTTGAAAACCCTTGCATGCATCTGAGCCGGTACAAAAGGGAAATTTTAGCTCAAAAAAAAACAACACGAAAACGAACTCGAACCGACCATACCCAATAAATACTTAATACAAGCGGTCGAGATAGCACAAAGAGCAGAATTCAACCCCACAGAGAAAAAAAACAAGGTAAGAAAAATAATACACTCTAAATAGAAAGCTCGAAACCATCGCTGGCAAGCCGTTGGTCTTAGAAACAGAACGCCGGGTAAATAACACAAAGCAGTCAAGACAAGGTAATAAGCGAAAAGCCGTGAAACTTAATCCCGAATATTTTACAGCCATCGAACACTTACAAAGCACGAAGTAGAAAAAATAAAATAAAATATAATGATACACGAAACAGAAACAAACGAGGCGTGGGGAACAGACCCTCCACAATACGTCAACGGTACTAACATACAACAAGTCTCGACAGACAATACAGAGGACGAAATAATTAGAATAACAATAGAATACGACCCAGCATCATGAGAGGAATGGCAAAAAACTGACAAAAAACATAAAATGTTTATGATAAAAATGATAAAAAAGTTAACCCCCAATATAGCAAGAGGAAAAATAAAGCGCAGTCAAACGGGCCAGGACATCCCACAGCAAAGCGTGCATTTTACGACACATACCGTAACGAGCGGAACACTCCCTAAAAGAATTAATACGGCCGTCCAACCAGGATACGATCAAACAATCGATAGCATAGAAGCAAACACAGTGCTTGCAGACGCATGATATCAATGGAACGCTTGCACCAAAAATCAGACACAAGGAAACGCTATACCGAGTAACAATACTAGTCAAAATAGGAACCACTATAATACAAATAATGTGATGACGCAACATTAATTCGTAGATACATTAAACTTGATTTGGACGGATAATGACCAGAGAGATACACAAAATCGATACTCTACCTACGCATGATATAATAAATCAAACACAGACGCGCTCTAAACAGACTGCTTTATCTACATAAGGACATTTAGCCAGTAATGTGCCAATATTCGACGGCGACCCAGTAAAACTTCCTCTTTTCGAACAAATGACCAGGACTGTAGCCTGGAAAGTAGGGCCACTTAATGAGAAATTTTTAATTGGGTCATTAGCTAACAGGTTAAAAGGAAGAGCAGCCAAGTTTATACCACGTCCAGCATAATTTACGTCAATTGCGGAATTTTTGAGGGAACTAAAAAACAGGTACGCGAGCATCAGTAATGCCACAAAACTTTTAACGCAATTGAAAACGATCACACAGCAAAGAGGAGAGGATGTGGGATCCTACTGCGATCGCGTTCAAGCACTACATAATAGAATAATAACACTTTATGACTCAAACCCTACTTATTCTCCTGCACAAATGTTTGCACTAAAAGACAGCGCCTAAAAAGAAGCGATAAAACAATTTTGCTACGGACTACGGGCCCCATATAACTACAATGTAATATACCTTAGTCCTAGAATATTAAACGAAGCAGTAGTAGTGGCACTAAATATAGAAAGCGAAATTGCCCTACGCTACACTACTCCGGGAGGACGAAATGCCTACGTAGTCGTAACCCAAGTAAGACTACAAGACAAAAAATATCACCAAGTAATTATAACCAGATAAAAATAACGGATTCACTGGAATGGGGTGCAAACGATAACTACGAGTCAAACCTATATGGAGACGAATACGACAATCTTCCAACGTGACCGCTAGTGAATACAGAAAATAAAAATACTCAAGGTACTGAAAATGCTCAACCGACTCGAGATAAAAAGAAGGAACAGGACAAAAATTTCGCGTATTGTAAGCACGAAAATCACAACACGAACGAATGTAGCACACTGATAAGAGACGCCGAAAGGGGAAAAACAAATCGCATCGAAACGCGAGAATACTACCGGTACAATCAGAATTACCAGAGAGGAGGTAATTTTAAAAATACGCGAAATAATAATAATAGAAACTATAATACATACCCGCAAAACTGGAATAACGCTAACGATGGCTACGAAAACAATAATTATAGCACCCGCTGCGGTTACAATAGCAACGAGCAAAATGGGAGAAGCTATGAACAACAGGATAATCGATGCAACAATAACAGGTATAATTATAATACTGATAATGGAAATACCGGTGGTAGAGTTCCTAGTTATAAAAACAAAGGGCCAACGTTCAACATACCTGTCTCACCTAACGATAAAACGCATGACGTACACACGGAAAAGAAGTAGAGCCGAAGTGTAGCGAACGGGAGTCACCCGAAAATTTATACAGTGAGCCACACCTCACGAATAACGTAGATGCAAGCAAAAAAGCACAGCATGAAATGATACGGCCAATGCATGACATGGACAACATACAAAATAAACCGCTGGCGCAACTCAATAAAATACAGCCAACTGCGGGCGCACAAAATGATGACAATTATAATT
Organism: Copidosoma aretas; assembly: GCA_030522625.1. Classification (NCBI taxonomy): domain Eukaryota; kingdom Metazoa; phylum Arthropoda; class Insecta; order Hymenoptera; family Encyrtidae; genus Copidosoma; species Copidosoma aretas. The sequence continues at coordinate 12,605 of JAPYYV010003410.1, forward strand.
TAGCTGAAATATTACTATCAACCCAAAGCCTTGGATTAGAAAAGGATACAGCCAAAAAGAGCGTCGAAAAATCATTCGAGGAAGTAGAAATAAATATATCAAGTAAAGGACACACAGCACCTTCAGTATGCCTAGAAAGCCCACGATTAATCAATGGAGCGCGACATTTTACGCAGATACGGGTGCCGAAATATCTATTATAAAAACAAGTAGCCTCAAGAAGGACTCATATATTAATTTTAACGAGCAAGTGCTCATAACCGGCGTGATACACAGAGCACGATGCACGTCAGGAACAGAAGAGGTACCCCTAAATGGGATGATATGCACTCTACACGTAGTCCCCGAGACTTTCCAATACACGTAGAAGGACTGATCGGATGGGACCTATTAAAAACATGATGGCCACATATGCGCCAACGAAAATATTATAATATTGAACGGCACCCAGATACCTTTGAAGGAACCAAAAACCTTCGAAATGCTCGCAAAATCGAGACATATAATTTTTGCGTGCGTGAAAGAAGAATGTAAAAATATACAAACAGGTTGGGTACCTCTGAAATCAGAGGAAGGCATTTTATTCGGCAACTCAATTGCAAACAATGATAACGGTAAAGTGTACGCCGAATGCGTAAATATTACGGATAGAAAGATAAGAATAATTGTACCCCAAGTAGACTTATTGGAGTGTGAGACAATTTGCGGGACAGAGCCATATAGCGTCGATGGGGACGACGCAAAAGGCCTACAGAAAGCAATGATAAGAATTTTTCGGGCGAGTAATACTAATGAAAGACAAAGTGAAAATGAAAAAGTGATTAAAAACAAAAACAAATTTGTTGTAACCAATAAAGAAAAAAAAATTAAGAAGATAATAAAATCGGCAGACACATCAGGTTGCAACAAAGAAGAACTACAACACGTGCGCGAACTAATAGAATTCAACCCTTGGGTATTCGGCCTCGACGGAGAGCCTTTGAGAGTAACTAGCGTCTTAAAACACAAGATATCTACATCGACAGACAAACCAACTGTAGCAAAAAGAATCAGGTACCCGATCGCTCTAAGGAAACAGATGAATAACGAGTTGAAAAAATTAGAGGACCAGGGCATAATCTAATCCTCCACGTCGCCTTATATTTCCAACACATGGATAGTACCCAAGCAGGCGGGCCCAAACGGGGAGAAGAGATGGAGAGGGGTAATAGACTTCAGACTACTTAACGAAATTACAGTCGGTTCGTGTCATCTACTACCATTCCAAAGCGATATTCTAAACCATCTTGCATCTGCCCGCTATATAACTGTAGTGTACCTAAAAATAGGATTCTTTCAAGTAGAAATAGATAAAAAAGACTCTCATGAGACATAATTTTCCGGACCAGACAGCCACTACCAATACAAACGTATGCCAATGGGCTGCACTGATTCACCAAATACATTCGTACGTACGATAACACTAGTGCTAGCAGGCCTACAAGGACATGAAATAAAAGTATACATGGACGACATAATGCTGTTAGCAGCAACATTGGAAGAACACGGAAGACGATTAAAACGATTAGTTAAACGTTTGGATGATAACAACCTCACAATAGAACCGGAAAAATGCCAGTTCCTCAAAAAAGAAGCTAAAGTATAAGGCCACATAGTTGGCAAAGGACGAATAAAAACAAACCCCGAAAAACTTAGGTCTGTAAAAAAAAACCAAGACCTACAAACGCAAAGAAAATTAAACAATTCTTAGGTCTTACGGGATATGTCCGTCGTTTTATTAAAAATTACTCAAAAATAGCACAACCAATTTCGAAACATGTACGAAATGGCACGAAATTTAAGGCAGGAACATCAACAAAAAGCATTTGACACTCTCGTTAACGCTCTGTCCAGCGAACCCGTACTCTTAGCGCCGGACATGAATAAGCCATTTATAGTCACAACGGACGCATCAGACTACGCGATAGGGGCAATATTAAGGAGGCTCAACACACCAGATATAGTAAACAATGTATATAGGTATAGTCGTAACCATAGCCATATATATAGCGTGCGTTTTGCAGACGACGCTTTAACCTAATAACCTTTACTTTTCCTATTGTGTCTATACTTCAGACGGAAATATCTAAATGAAGCAACCTATATCTTTCTTATGTCTGGTTGACAGAAAGTTATATCAACTATATGTCACTAGTTTTTTGTTAATATTTAAGGTGATTTAAGAAAGTTATGATATGATTACCGGTACAAACAGTGCCAGTTTTTATAAGAGCCTATGTATAAGACGCTCACTTGTAACGTGTTTTACTGAAAATTTTGCGCAGCAACCTATGCCAAAATTTTGCACAGTGGTAGAACGGATACTTATTAATCATAGATTTCCATTTCATCCGCTTTTAAGGTACTTCGATACATGTGCTGAGCCTCCTCAAGTCAAGGGAAAATATGCGAAAATAACCTTTCCGAATATGCATCCCGCTGCCTAAAAGGTAGTGAGCTTCGCTACCTAACTTACGATAAAGAACTGCTTGCCATGGTCTATGCAAGGACAGAAAAGATCAAATAGAAATTTCCGATTCAGACAAGTGAGACAACAAGGTAAAAAAAAAAGAAACGCCGAAGAAATAATAATTTAAGTGAATATACGCCAAGCAGCGACAGTGACGCGGATTCGAAGTCGGAATGGCCGGAGACAGAATTACAAAGAAATAAAACACTTGAAGTAGGCAAAGCAACAGAAAAAAGAGATGGACCACGTAAACTCTTAACACAAACTGCAAATAAAAACGAGAAGGGAGGAATACAGCCAACTGCAGAAAGTGACAGTGACGAAGAAATTCTATCGCAAGGACCAATTAATGAAAAACTTGCATGCATGCGGAAGGATAAACATATGCAAAAAGAAGTAAAAGTCACAAGTAGGCATTTCATTAAAAGGGATCAAATACAAAATTTACAACGTAGGACACGTAAACGCCAGCTGGATACACTACACAGAAAATCCACAGAATTTTCCAATACACCCGAACTAGAAGATAAATCAAAGGAAATAATAATAGCAAACTGCTACACACCATCTGGCGAAGAAGAGGTGCCAAGAGATAAACATGGGCAATAACGCACTGGGGATAGCAGCTACTTAAGGCAAACCTAGCGGTGGAAACAGATAAGAAAGAGAGTGAGCGAAAGAAAAGCGGGGCCCTAGAGAAAATATGTGCAGGGGTGAGTGAACCAAACGAGATCAACGAGAAAGCAAAACTTAAACAGAGAGGACCATATGTGCGAGATAAAGACGAAACCCCGAGTGAAGAGAGACAGCAACCAGAAACGTCAAGTACAAGTGCAGCCGAACCGTATTGACTACAGACGAATCGACGCACATGGATCGAACCGTTTAATACGAGAACATGTATCGAGAGAGAGGACGCACACAATATATCACAAGGCGTACAGACACGAGAACGCCTAAAGGAATGCTCGGGTCTGAACGAAAAAATTGACGTAATGCTCGATGACTTAATAATAATGAACCCCCACCTCCACTGGAGCCTCCATCGGCACACAACTCGCAGGGTTCGTCCGATTTATCGCCAGAGAGCGACAGAGAGCGAGGCAATTACCTCAATGAGGCCTTCGTAGAATCGGGGAGCGAAGCAGAAAGTGACATCAGAAATGACATACTGAATTCAAGCGCCCTAGCGAAATACAGAGTATGCAGAACAAGGCTTTCTCAGTGACTACCACCATGGGCACCAAAGGAGAATAAGGACCCACCACCACTTCAAGAAGTGAAAAAAGTTACGGATGACCCATTCTGATATTAGGAAAGTTTAACTTTTTGCTCAATAACGGATAGCGTTCCTGATACCAAAACTATTGACGCACTCTATGAACGTGGCTATATAAATCCATTGGTTCTAAACAATGAAACTAAAGAAGTTAGAAACGCAATTTCATCAAAAGTCAGAAAAGTACACGCGATACGTATATACGTGAAAAACACTTGGACGATACTGCGCTGAAATCTGACATTAAAAAATGTTTAGTGTCTCTGAAAGCACTAATAATGTCAAATAAAATAAAAACTATAGAAATAGTGAGAGACCCAGCATTTTTAACATTAATCAATGGCAATATTTAGTGGGGCAAATGTAAGAAATTTTTCTTAGAAGAAGAAAAAAGAGGAGAAGACCTCAAAGTAGCAGCTGTACTATACACAAATACACTTGTAGTATTGCCGGCCGACCAGCGATAGAAAGTCATAAAAGAATACCACGAATCTACAGTTGGCGGACACAAAGGCATAAACAAAACTTACAATAGGATAGCACAAGATTTTTATTGGAGAAATACGCAACCGGACGTAAGGCAATGCGTTCTTGGCTGTAAATCTTGTCAAACCAAGAAACTTGTTCGAGTGAAAACAAAACAAGCAATGTTAATCACAGATACTCCGAGTAGACTATTCGAAAAAATATCTATTGATTTTTGCAGACCTGTGAATAAACCTTCGGAGCACGGAAACAGCCATGTACTGTCAATTCAAGACTGGTTAACAAAATGTATCGTCCTCGCTTCAGTACAGAAAGCAACAGCCAATGAGACAGTAATAACGCTAACCGACAAATTCATAGCATATTTCGGTGCACCAGAGAAATTATTATCGGATCGTGGAACCCACTTTATGAACAAAACTATGGGGGAATTCGCAAAATTGTTTAAAATTGGCAAAATGGGGAGCACCGCCTACCACCCCCAAAGCAATGGTGCCATAGAGCACATGCATTATGTCTTAGCAGAATATTTAAAAGCATACCTCGATAAAGCAAAAAATGGGACGAGTTGTTACCATTGTGTATGATTGTATACAATACCTCAAAACATGAGAGTACAGGATACACGCCTTACGAACTACTTTTCGGACAGACAGCTCGCATACCATCAAGTTTTAAGCGGAAACAACATGATCCAACGTATGACAAGTATTTCGAACAGATTGCTGAGTCTTTAACGGAAATGCGCACTATAGCAGCCATAAAACAGATATAGGCTACATTCCGCTCAAAATACTACTATGACAGGAAACTCAATACTAACTTTTTCATGGAAGGGGACTCCGTGCTTGTCCTTAAAGAAACGTCGAAAGGCAAATACGCCGCACAATACGAGGGACCCTACGAGATCGTGGGAATCGATTATGAAACCCATAACGTAAAGCTACAGAGAGGCGAAGAAGTTAGAGTCACCCATGAAGATAAAATAAAGAAAACGTGTATACTCAAAACGACTACACAAAATGAAAAACAGATAGGTTTAACTTAATCATCTAAATAAATGAGACAAAAGAGATCAGGAAATAGCCCTTGAAACTTTTTTTTCGCGGCCCCGGACGCGCGACAAATAAAACAGTATTTAGCATACTCGATATTTAATATGTATAATAAATAAATAAGTGAATGAAATGAAAGTAGAAAAAATTACAATATGTAGAAAATAATAATAAATCTGTAACAATAATGAAGGAGAAAAAAAACTGTAAGATGAAGTGAGACGCTAGTAGCTGAATTCATATGTATGTTTTCTTCCCTTTGGTGTATGTATATTTAGCAATGCCTATATTGTGCTTCCGGTTTTTAGACTCTCTTACTCTCGCGTAGACTGCTACTCAATGCACATCTCTCTTACGTTTTTCTTTCAACTTACCGTGTGTATTTGGATAGTTCTTAAAGATAGTTTAAAGATAGTTTAAATAAAGTCTTGTTTGTTTTTTCTGAACTAAAGGTGTGTTTGACTTTTATTTAATCCGATCATGCC
>JAPYYV010003411.1:0-18417 GCA_030522625.1 Copidosoma aretas
GGTGTTGTGCTGGACTCTGGGCTCACATGGAGGCCGCAAATAGATGCGATCGCCGGGAAGGTCATCAGAGCGCTTTACAGCTTGCGTTTCTTCTGGCAGTACACCACTGCGGCTTTGCGGGCGCGGCTTGTCTCGGTACTCATTTTCCCTCTACTTGACTACTGCTCCGTGGTGTGCCTTGGTGCTTCCCTCGAGCAGCGAAGCAGACTGCAGCGGCTGCAGAATGCCTGTGTTAGGTACGTTGTTGGTGTTAGAAGGGATGAGCGCGTCTCGCCTCACCGATCGGTGCTGGGCTGGCTGAAGACAGATACGCGTCGTAATTATTTCATGGCTGTGTTAATTTACAAAATATTGCGTATGCATGAACCCGGGTATCTGGTCGATCTGTTTGAATTGCACAGGCCGCGGCGGCCGGTGAGGGGGGACGCAAGGAAGCTGGAGGTCCCATTTGCTCGGGGCGATGTGGCCGTTGCTTCGTTTCGGGTATGTGGTGCGAGGTTTTGGAACGGTCTGCCGACTGCTTTGCGCTATCTTCCCACCCTCGCCGCTTTCAAAAAAGCATTGCGTGACTATTTGTTTGCGCTTGACTAACAGTTTTATGCCACTGTGATAACAACTTTCTGACGCTTTCACTTCTAATTACAAATGGTGTTAGTCTCATATATTGTTTCCTATTAAATATTCTATATTGATGTATTTATTTATTTATTTATTTATTTATTGTGTTAACCTACGAATAAATGTAATTTTTAGTCACTGTTTTATTTTTAGTCAATGTGTTTACAGCCACAATTTTTATACTAAGTGACTGATAGATATAAGATATTGTGATTATCGTATTGTATGTATGTGATATTGCTTCTATAATTTTTAGATTTAATATATTTTACTGAATTTAACTGAATGTGACACTGACGCGCATATGCTAGTAATGACTGTGATATCGCAACAACACTAATATTATAAGAATAATTGTATAATCACACTGTAATATTTGTGTACTTTTGTATAAATAAATCTATATCTATCTATCTATCTATCTATGTTTGAACTGTGACCGATTAATTAAAAGGAGTCATAGACATGAGATATAACTGAGACTGTACATAAACTAATACTTGAGTATCTCATACTTAAAGTAACTGGAAATTAGAGAAAATACTTTCATCATTCGTGTTTGTAAAATATAAAAATCTTCAGTTTATCAACGTTTTTTTGCTTGCATATGATCTCAGTTGACTTTAATACAATAGCATTATTAGATTCTAGTCATAGGAGGTACTTGAGAGATGTGAGTAGTACATACTCTAAATAAAGATTCTGCAAGGGATGGACAAACTAAGCGAGTCGCTAGAAACAAAATTGTTGAAGTCAAGGTTGAATTTTAGTTAGTTTGTAAAATTACTGATTGTTGGCTACCACGATTTTGGCAAAAGATACTTTTAATCAGCAAACTAGTATCTACTTCAAAATGGATGATTATTATAAATATGCTTATTATTAATAATTCAGCATCATACTCATTATAAATGATTCTCATTCGTATATCTTAAAATTTTGGTACTATTTTTGAACGTTGATAACTTTTGGAACAGGATTCTCGGGATTAAAAAGTATCCTGATATTTATGTTTATGACGAATCAAGTATTGATTGAAAGAGAGCAACTGGATTATTTACAGCTGTATGCGAGTATCATATACACTGTATATAAATTAATATAATTTTATTGATGAGTTAGCCAGCCCTTATATTTCTCACTTTTAAAATTTTTTAGATGCTTCAATCTGCTAGATGGTACTATCATTTTATGCCCTAGATACCTTTCTCATAGCATAAACCAAACATAACCTCTCCATATTACCATATAATTATTGTTCTTAAAAAGATGTGATATCTCTATAAAAAGTATCTTTACACAAATGTAAAAGGTTAGGCAAGTTTGATGCACCCAGACTAAAAATCGTAACTACTCTGTATAAATCAATTTTTTTTCAATTTAGTCTGTATACATAAATTAATATCTTTTATGAAACTCTGGATTTAGAAAGTAATAAAATCATTTCTTAGAACGTCAGGTATAGTATTTTTTAGTACACAGAAATATAAATGAGTCTTTTATTTTAAATATCAAACGCATTCTTATTCTTCCTATTGGCTAATCCTATTGCCCGTAAAAAACTCAATATTTCTCTATTATCATTCACCATAAATCTCTATAAATTTTTCCACTGCAAAAATAATCGTACTACATACTTCACATAGTTTTCCTGTACAGTTAAAAAAATATTCATATGCAACGACGGATGAACAATACAATAACATTAAACAAACGTGGTCGTTTTTATTAACCCGGCTTATAAAATTTGTATAATGTATTGTAACAATACATATATTAAAGTTATCTGATTGTATATGTGGGTGTAATTTTCTTACATACACCAATTATGATACATATATCTCCTTCTCCTCTTGTACCTTATATCCGAATAAAATATCTTAAATAAGACATGAATAAAACTTATAAGTCCTTACTGTACAACTTCTTGTCTTTGGCACAAAAGCATCATATAGTGAAATTTCATCATGTTTGTGAAGTTGAAACGACAACGTTTTTTTAATGCAATTGTATTGTTTATCCGTCATTCCATAAGAATATTTTTTTAACTGAATAAAAAAATTATGTGAAGTGTGTAGTACGATTTTTGTTGCAGTGGAAAAATTTATGGCAATTTATGGCGACTGATAATGGAGATATATTGTCTTTTTTACGGGCAATAGGCTTAGGCAATTGGAAGAATGAGAATGCGTTTGATGATTAAAATAAAAGACTCATTTTTATTTTAGCGTACTAAAAAATACGAAACCTGACGTTTTAAAAAATGATCTTTTTACTTTTTAAATCCAGAGTTTCATAAACAAAAATCACTTAGGTATACAGACTAAATTTAAAAAAAATTGATTTACACGCAGTAGTTACGATTTTTAATCTGGGTGCATCAAACTTGCCTATCCTTTTACATTTGTTTAAAGGTAATTTTGATAGAGATAGTATCAACTCACTGTCCCCAGGTTACTGGGTAGTAACTTGGTATATGGCATAATCGGAAATAATTAATTTAAGTTATAAGGTCATCGGGTTATTCGAAAATTGGCGATTTTCTTGGCGATTCTAGTGACTATTTCTTGCCCGTAATCATCGAAATTTATACTGCAACATGTTCGATCAAAGCTAAGGTTTTGTGATACTGATGAAAAGCATCGATACTTACGGTATTATGAAATCGATGCATTAAGAAGTATCAGTGTAAAAGTATTGTTACTTTTTACTAAGTATCGAATGGTATCAAAGTATCAGTAAAAGAATTTTTGATTTTAAGCAATTATTATCTTCTTCATGTACTGATAGAAATCATAAATGATGTTCGTGAACTTTTACCGCCACAGGAACTATATTAAAAATTAGAGCTATATTTATGTTTATAAGAAATCTATGAACATCAGATAGTCTATGTAATAGTACAAGATTATAACATATTTATAGATTTTCCGATAGAAATCATAAATGATGTTCGTGAACTTTTACCGCCACAGGAACTAAATTCAAAATTGGAGCTATATTTATGTTGATAAGAAATCTATGAACATCAGTTAGTCTATGTAATAGTACAAGATTGGTCTTAGCATTTACTTTGACTATCAATAAAGCCCAAGGTGAAAGTTTCGATGATGTTGGTTTGTACTTGAAAAAGACTTTGTTTTCTTATGGTCAATTATACGTAGCTTTGTCAAAATGAAAAAAAAAAATGGGATTTTTATACAAATAGATTGTAAAAACAATTAAGAAGTAAAAATATAGCGTGGTATGAAAATTTATAAATTACAATAATTTGAATAGCATTCTATGTTTTGGATTAAAACTAAAAATAAAAATAAGTTATCATATTAACCAATGTTGCTTTATTTGATTATAGCACAGGACATGACGTATTATAATTTAAAAATGGCACAGTTTCGCTAAAAAACTTAACTTGGTAAACTTTATAAAAAATAAGTTTTGCATTTTATGATACAGAGTTGGAACATTTTTATTAATAAACAGAAATGAATGTTGCTTACCAATCAAAATGAAACAATTTTTTTTTATGACAGAAAATTTATCATGTTTTTTATTTTTGACAAAATATTTTCTTGTATGATTTCTTATTATACGTTTAAAAAAAATTAGTATGAAAATAAGTTAATAGTAAGATTCTGGTTTTGGAAACTATCATTTAATAAAGTTATTTAAATTATGGTTATAGAATTCTAGCCATGTTGTAACTGATGTTTTGATTCAAAAATTCTTTTTAAATGTTTTTATTATATCTAAGGAATTCATGAAAGACAGATAAGATCTTTAATAAAAAAAATGACAATAATGCATTTTAATGTTAATTATTGTTATTTTTTTTAAAGTTGGGTACAGAGGAGTTCTGTCATTTCGTGGTTACGTAGGGCTAATGACAAAAGTCTTTTCATTCAAATCTTTTTGCTTAAACTAAATAATTAATTTGATTTTTGTAAAAGATGTATCTACAACGTTTAAGTATTAAGTTTCTTAAAGAATAAATTCCAAATTTCTCTCTATATTATACAGTTATTTATTTCAACAGTATATTTAAATATCAGTAAACTTTTATCAAAACTTTAACATACTTACAAATGGATGATGTTATAAAAATATTAGTGGGAAATCTTTTGATATTCGGCGAACTTCCACTGTTTATATTATCATTGGTATCATGTAATTTTTGGATGATGCATTCACTATTATCATGTCATAATAATATATGTGTCAGTTCTTAAAAGTTATATAATAAATGAAATCATATAAATGAAAAAAAAATATAACGTGTCCTGAACTTTACACTTATTAAATATAAACAGGTTACCGTTTAAGTACATAATCCTACTGAACATGTCTAGTATGTATTCTATGCTATCAGTTTTAACATTCATAAGTTTAAAAAATCATTTATTAGATGGACTACTTCAATATTTTCAAGTGTAAAGTCTATCTATTTGCCTCATGGGCGGCCTGAAAAAATAGATAGAAAAAGTTATGGAGCTATAAAGATATGCAACTTGGATGGTGCTAGATATGTGGATGGAATGTGGTGGGAACGTGGGGGAGCTGTGGAAGGGACAGAAAAAAAGGTTGGTGGGCCTGGAGGGGTGTGTAGGAAGGGGGCGTGTGGGAGCCTAGCATATTTTCAAGCATCCTTCAAATAAGGTTCGACATAGTACTGTCCCACCGACCGTCCCCAAAAAAAAAGTACCCTATGATAGTCCGGCGTATAGGTATAATCTGTCGGAACTTTAAGCATCAAGTGAATACTATACGAATACTTGAATAGTGCGAATAATACATCAGCAGTAAAAGTTTTGCAAAAAGTTTGGTAGTGCAGAAATGAAATAATAATTGCTTTTTTCTTGTTCATGATCGCCCTAAGGCTCAGACATGGCTTTTTCAACACAAGCATAGTTTTTAAAGCCAATGGGAAAGAAAGAAGTATGGGACAGGGTAGGAAGTACTTACAAAAACTAATCGTTGTATTGCCTGAGTTCTGACCGGGTGTCTAGGTATAAACACCAGGACTAACTCATGCATACCTCCCGCTCACGTTGTCCATAACGTAAGAGGAACAGTTAATCGATTCCCGAAGAAAAATAGCAGAAGCGAACCTCCAGGCAAACGGCGTGACTCGAACCAAGTCTCACCCATGCCCGTACACTGCTTGACTCCGGAGGTGGATACAACTGAAACTCTACCGCTGCGCCACCACACCGTGTCGGTGTAGGAATAAAAATAATTGTAATGTAGTATGGTATAAATAATTTAAATGTGAAGCTTACTATAAGATGTATACAATCATTATGTTAATTAAATATAAAATTTACTTTTAAATGATGCTTCTGAGAAAAAAAAGCGTTATGGGATAATGAATATCCGTTAATCCTAGATATATATGAATGTATGTATGCATACATATATCATCCTATATTATATAGTTGTATGGTTTCAGGGGAAGTACTAGCTCCCCCCTACTCCCCCGCTCTCCCACAGCTCCCCCCTAAATACGGTAAATTTTGTTTCTTTTTACCGTGAAATTTAAGCCTTAAAAAACTGCGTTGACTCCCTCAGCTCCCCCTTACCTCCTCCCAGCTCCCCCTCAAAAATGTTTTTCTATTTCATCGTAAATTTCGACTCCACTATTAGTTTCTTAGGAATTATCTATTCGGTCACCTTTTCTATAAATTTTAGGTTTTAGAAATTTAATTAACGTATACAATTTTAGTCCAATTTGAATAAGTTATTGAAAAATCCCACCATAAAATATAGAACGTCATTCTGTATGCAATTTCTTATGTAAGACCATATTTAATTACATATTGCATTACATATGGTATTGAATATAGCAATACATAAAGGATTTAGCATTGGTACTGCTATATGTAATTCCTTGTGAAAAAACAAATGAAATTACAAGTTCAAATTAAAAAAAAATTTTGTCACACATCTGGTTGCTGATTAGTCGATAATCAGTTTGTTTAAAACTAATCTGGTTTAAGACAGTCATCTTTACTAAAAGAATAACAAGCATGCGTAATATTAGAGTAAGACAGACGATACTATAAGGGGCGTAAGCACGGAAAGCAATACTTATGTAAAAAAGTGTTTGTTTACATTTTATATTAAAGAGATATCAATCATGATCGGAGGTTGTTAAATAAGCTTTAAAATATTCCTTTAGTGAAAAAATTATGTATAAATTCTTGCCTCATTACCTGTATTTGTTTTCAGCACAGCAAAAACGCTACTATAATTAATCGGTAAAGAAAATTATTTATTTCAGTAGAAATACCAACAAAGGCTTTTAATGCATTTTATTCATAATATTTATATTAAGATTTTTAATAATTATCAAAAAGACTACGTTTTTGAACAAATACTAATCATGCTATTTCATTTTTTTATTAATTCTTCAGTTATTTAAATAAATTGGTTTTTTATTACTGATACCTTTTAAAAAAATGAGATTTGTATAATGTTTAATGTTTAACTGTTTTTATCTTTAATATATCATTTTATAAATAAAAATTATATTAACCGGAGTATTAAAAAAAATAAAAAAATAATACTTTCATAAAAATAGTAAATTACTTTGATATACAAAACTTCTAGTCTGTAATAAATTTTTCAAATATTATTTAAAAATTTTAACAATACATCCAGTAGGAAAGTTTTGATCACAATAACAATATGAATTTACGCAGTCAAAATATTCTAAAAAGTAAAGAGTCGCTTTAGCTGGAAGAAGATCATAAAAACACTAACTATTATAATAGCTTTTCTAATAGAAGGGTGGCAATTATATAAAATGTGTATTTAGTGCGCAAAAATGTAATAAGCATAAATGAATTAAATCGACGGAATCATTGTACCAATATAAGTATATAGATATACTCATATTGAGCCAATTTGTAAATGTGATAAAATTTATTTTAAAGTCCGATGATTTTTGTTTGTTATAGTTTTTATAATGGTTCTATGAGTACTTAAAATGATTGGTAATTTTTTTCAAAAAAGAGCGTGTTAGTTAACTTAAACAAATGGCACTGTACTTGTTCAATATAAATGCACTCGGAAAAATATACGAAGTTAAATTTGATTTGTGTGTCTGAAGTCCTAGCTCAAGCAATAGTTTTTTTCAATGTTCTATTATTTTTAAATTAAAAGTTTTTTTTTAAGAAATACTTTCAGAATAGCATTATAAAAAAAAAATTAAAATATTTATAAAAAAAAAAATTGAAATATATTTTAATCATTATTTTTTTAATTGAAGAATAAAGCTATTTAAAGCTTCTTTAATGAATCAGAAAAAATTGCTAATCCTATATGAAATTTTATATATTCATATCATAATTATTAATATGATTCATTTTATGAATATGAAAAATTGGGAGGTTGACCAGCAGAGGACACGGGTGGGCGAATATACATATGGAATAAATATCCAAAAAAACTGGACAGGTTAAGTTAATTAATTACACAGGTAGCATGGAAACTAAAAATGATAAGATCTATGTAGGTAACACATTACAACTTTATAAGCAGAATTCCACAATAACCAAGCAGAAAATATGGATTATAGGTTAAATCAAATAATACTGAAAACATAAAGGAAAGAATAAAAATAGAATTAAGGACCAACGTAAAAAGGATAAATAGGAATAATAAGAGATAAAAAATCAGACAAGCCTGAGAAAACTAAGCAAAATAGGAGAAAGAAAAATTCAAAATAGGTTTGAAAAGCTATTATAAAATCAAAACAGAAAAAAAAGAGGGATGGTAAGAGGGAGAGGGGCATAAAAGAATAATTTTAAACATTTGTTAAGAGACAACAGTAATACATATTATACAGAAAACAAAAATATGAGTAAAGGAGTGAGCAGCAAAGTCTAGAAGAATTTTTACAAGAATATATCCTTTATTGAATAAAAGAATGTCTTGGGAAAAATAAGAAACAACAAAGACACTGCAGAAGACAGAATTATGGAAAACTTTTTCGAGAATCTGCAAACGATTTGGATGATTTATTTAACAAACATACTTCATAGCTTATAGATTTACATACTATCGAAGCGTGAAAAATAGCAGGAATCCATCAAATTGACAAGGCAGGTAAAAAGAAGGACGTTAATACTACAGATGAGTGGCTTTTTAAAGGTAGCATACAAGATTGAAGCAATTATAATCAATAAAAAAGCAAAAAATTAGGTAGAGCAGTAAAATAAAATAAAAAAGAGTTAGGCTGGCATCAGAGCAAAAGGAAGCACAAGATACCATATTTTTGTACTAAATAATTTGATAGTCATCTAGGGGAAGTCGTCAATAAATTGTATGCTGTGTTTGTAGACTTCAAAACAGAATTTGATGACATCAATGGAGAAATGTTCCGGGTCAAATTAGACTTAAGAGGGATACGTATAAAAATAACAAAAATGTTAAAAAGAATCTAAAAATATACAAAAAAACAGCTTAGTACAGCCAGGGGCTAACAAATTTTTTTTAAACTGTGGAAGAGAAAGGGCAAGAGTGCCTAAAAAGCCTCGTACTTTTAAGTTTATTTACATAAAGTATAGACGATAAGTGGATCTAAAATAATACAGAAGGTGTAACGGTAACTTAAATTCACTATCATAAATAATCAGATGACGTTGTGTTAGGTGCCGAGCATTTTAAAGACACAAAACATATGCAGAAAAACTTTGATAATTATGGTAAAAAATATATACTATGAGTTAACATAAAAAAAAAGAAAATGTTAATTTTTAAGAATGGAGAAGGAATAGAAACGGCTTTGTTTGAATTTAAATTGGATGCATTGGAAGTTTAAAACTAGGACATGGACCCAGAAGTGTGGTTCTCAACAAAAAATGTTCGTGGCATGGAGAAAAAACGACAGATAGGGTGTAAACCGTTGTCAAAGCAGTTTTAGGCTTAAGCAAAAGAGATACAGTAGAAAGTTTGAATCAAAGATCATTTTTCGTGGAATAAATAATAAAATCGTATTGCTTATACATAGCAAAGACTTGCTTATAAATCAGAAAAAAAATATGTAGAAAAAATAGAAGGCTGATTCAAAATATAAAGTTGGGTTTAAATGCAAAGACACAAGGATATATATAAAGATTAAAGGCGGGCAGGGTAGGCATTGATTCGGGAATGGAAAAGAGAAGAAAAAGGAGAAAAATATAGTTAGATTTACAAATATGTTGACTTTAAATGCGAACCCATCAGGACGGAGAGACAAGGAAGAAATTTATTTCTTGCAAATAATAAAAATGGATTAGAGTAAGTGGCCTAATTTATGCCTAATAAAAGGATTAACGGATTTAATCAATGAAAATAATACAAACTAGGAAAAAAGGTGATAGTAGTGTATTAAAAAATAGAGGATAGGAAAACGATAGGACTTATAAAAAGACCAAAGAACGAAAAAAAACTTAAGAAAATCCCAGATAATTGTACAAAGAAATGGAAGATTTTTGTGAATCAGGAAATACAGAAAAACTATACAGTGATTGATAAGTCTATCATCTGTGGAATATAAAAAAAAAATAAAAAAACAGAGAGAGTAAAATATATGAAAGAAAAAAACAAATTTAAGTGAGTTTGAAAGTTTTTAAGTGATAGACTGTAGGCTCTGTAATAAAAGAAACCGAAAATTATAAAGCACATATTGCAATGTAAAGAAGAAAAAAAAAATAGCAAATTAAACAATAATAATCTTAGTCGGAAATATAGGATTAAAAGATAATGGAGAGATATGCAGGAGGGACATGATTTATGTGAATGTATAAGATATTTATGTAGGTAAATTAGTCACTGCAGACTGAAAATTGAATGTTCAACGATATTTTATGCGTTATAAATTATAATATTATGTTAATGAAAAAAGAAATTCTTACATATTGAAGTATGTTTAGTCAATTACGAATTGTATTCCATTGAAGATAAAACTAGTATTGATTTAAGGGGATATGCATTTTCAATAGTTATAAAACAAGAAGAGGAAATTTAGAAGTATATAAAAATCTATATCAGAAATGAAAAAATAATTAAATAAAAAATGTATATTTATGAATATTAAGTAAGAATTTTATAATGATATTTTATTATAAACTTATACGCATAATCTAATTTAAAATGTTTAAAAATATCCAAAAAAAGGCCCTTTTTTGTTTCTGTCATAATAGTGATTGTGTACATATTACCTTGAATACCAATTAGATTCATTATCAGTAATACATTAGTAACAAATATTTGATAAATCAGTGAATTTATCTTATGTATTAACTGTATTTGTTCGAATTTTAAGCTAATTTTTATGAGATCGCTATGGTTTTCTATGTTTGTACGCATATGAGTTATACCACCGAACTTTTAAAATAAGGGTTACTAATAAATTTATACAATGTTCATGGATAAAATGAAATTTCATAACTATATAAATTTGAAGTATTATGATACAAATATTTAACACTTCTTTTTGAGCAAAAGTTATTTGAGGCTTATTAGTATTATACTCGAAAGTGTACCAATTCAATGACTTATAAAGTGTTACTAGGAGCCGTTTATTTCTTTCTGCTTCAATAAAACAAAAAGCTATCTCTCGAATTATATGAAAATCACAGGAATTTGTTATTTTGGGTATTATATTTAGTAAACTGTACATCTGTAGGCGTGCTTGTTACCCAAAAGAAGTTACAACCATATTTCTGAGTGTTACCGATTATTGTAATAATTTACTTTGTAACGATATTTTCAGTATAAAAAATATTAGCTACAAATTTTTTGAATTTTCCAAAGCGATAAATGTTTTTTAAGAGTTAAAAAATAGGATATTTATTTATTTGAAAGGGTTCTACCCAACTATTTGTACATATATATATTACTTTTAAAATCGTTCTATAGCGCGTAACTCATACTAAAAATCGTTTAATTTGAGAAGCACAATCCTAATTTATATGCTAAGTAACTTTTTCTTTGTGTAAACAACTCCTTGCACTCTCAGAAAAATAATTTTAAAAGTGTTTATCGAGAAATTGCGTTGAACAAAAATTATGTGACTTTCGAAATTCTTAAAAAATTTACAGATCTTATCATTTTTAGCAAACATTAAAATGGCCAAAGCTCTGAAGGGTAGAAAAATAGAAAGCTTTCTTAAAGCTTAAGGTAAAGCTTGGGTCAAATCCTTTAAATCATTTTTTTTTTCGACTCGTGCGTTTGTTTCAAGGTTACAGTCCATCAAATATTGAGAAATCGGATGATTACGAGTTACGTGAAGTTTCAATAGTGTTTTTCAGAAATTTCTTTAATTTTTTACGTACAAATAAAGCATCTTACGGAAAAGTGTATACTTACATTTTATGCTTAAAAGAAGCCAAAAAATACGGTTATAATTATTAAATAATGAAAATTTAAAGTGTTTATATTGTTGCAATTAATTTGTTACTAATAACAAAAAGTATCTTCAAATATAAGTAACACGGATTTTTTCTTAATATTGGCAATGCATAAAAATAAGAAGAATAATTCTTATTAGCATGCATTGGAACATTTTCTTTTTCTATCGAAAATTAAAATGTTAAAAATTCGTTGGAATCACTCATATGTGTATTGAATAATTAATTCTTGTTTTTATTATTTAGACATAAGAATAAAGATATTAAAATATGGGTGTTAGCGCGGATTGCGCAAGGGGACGAAGCCCCACTTGTATATATATATATATATATTTTTTTTCTTATATATGTATATATGTTTGTATGTGTGTTGACGTGCAAAACGCGTCAACCAGGATACCTAAGCGGCATGAATTCCTAAATAGGAGCAGATTGTCTTCAGAATAAACAATTCCATATAAGCACGAGCTTTTGAAACTTAAGTTTGAAATGAAAAACTGAAAAATGGCCCTCGCAATAAGGCAACTTACTTATACGAACAACATTATTACTTGTTACGAAAAAGACCGTGCTATTTTGCAAAATGATTGAGGTAAAAAAAATCAGTATAGAATAGATGGTATTTTTTAAATTTCATATTTAATAATTTTTTTGAAAATTGGCTGCCATGTTATAATTGTCATCTTAAATTTCTAAAGATCTGACTGTAGGTTGGTAATCAACAGCACAAAAATACTAAATGTTTATACAAACCTTATTAGTACGGCAATTTTTTTTTTTTTGACTAAAAAGATTACAATATTTTGAGGTTAGAAAACATGTGTGTGTATTCATAATTTCTTTCTCGAAAACAACAATTGTAATCAATATTAGTACGACACATTTTTTTTTCGAAATGTTGTGTAAAAAACAATCAAGTTTTTTTAATTGAAAATTTGTTGATTCTTAAAAAGTTGGCCGCCATGTTGAAATCGCCATTTTGAATTTTTTAAATCTGACTGTAGGTTCGTAATAGACAGCCCAAAAATACTAAATGTCCATGTAAACCTCATTGGTATAATACATTCTTTCTATATAAGTAATAAAATTGCATTTTTTTTTAGTTTGAGAAAAGTGTGTATACATTTCTAGTTTTTTTCCTCAAAACAACAATTCTTATCAATATTTTATACGAAACATTTTTCACTCTAAATTGAGTGCCAAATGCGATGGTACTTTTTAAATTCATATATTTAAGAATTTCGATAACTTGGCCATTAATTTGAATCCACCATTTTATTTTCCGATGTTTAAAGCATTGATTTGTGTTAGGCATTACCTGTCATATTTGTACACCATTTTTTTTAAATTTTTGTTAAAAAAACTGTAAGTTATTTATTTTTTAGTACAAAAGTTGCATTTTAAGCTTAGTTTTGGAATATTTCGGAATTTTCTACTGTTAGAGCCAGTGTTGGTACCATTTTTTCCATAATTTACAAGCTTTGAGCAAAAAAAATAAATTATTACAATTCCATTTTTCGAACAAAAGCCCCGTTTGGAACACTGTGCGCCGTCTGCGCCTTTGTTGTCCAGTTATTAATGGACGCGCTCATGTACAGAAATAAAGGAAAAAATCAGCGAGGTGTGGTTCAAAGAAGTAGAAAGACTGGGACTTCGGGGCACAAACGAATAAGTTGAAGATCAACATTAGAGCTACCGAAATGACATCTGATTATCTGTCTTTGTAGATTTAGTAGAGAGATTGGAAACATCGAGCATATAAAAAACTAACATAACGGAGAGAGTGAGACTCGGAAACGAAAGAGAGGTGCGACTCTTCACATATTATTGACAGTAAATATATCTATTGTAAAGTAAGGCGAAATAAGCGAACATAAGATTGAGGAAGCGAGGCACGATTCCCACAATGATGCGGGATTAAAGCGTAAGAACAAAAGCGCGTATACAGAGACGCGACAAAAGATTGAATGAGAAAAGAAAGTGGAAGAGTTAGTCCAAGCAATGATTGAGTTAATAGTATATGAGCTGGTAGCGATAGAATTTTTGACTTTGTAAGCGCACGCAATTGTTGTCAGGGAACTATAAATGTAAACAGAATTAATAAATTCTGTACATGGAACATATGAATACATATACAAATACACGTTTCAAAATATAATCATAAATGAAAAAACGAACCCTTATTGTAACAGAGACAATTATCATAATCAAAATCAATCTGAAAAGAACTGTTATAACAGAAATAATAGTTACAATAATTGCCCAGATAATAAATTTAATGGTTCACAAATATAGCTATTAAACCCGCAGGATGCTTGATGTGGTCCCCAAACGTCAAGCAATATACCGCAGTAGACTTAAATGTAAAAGAAATATGTAAAAATTTGTCACTAAATATAAATAATACAAACGCTCTCGACGTAATTACACAAAAGTTTGCGATTTTTGCGATTTTATTGACGTTATACCAAAAGATGAAGAAACTACATATGAAAAAATCATCTCAGAAACCAAAATTAATAAAAAAATTATTCAGTCAAAAGACAATAAATACAACGAAAAAATTCATGGACAGCAAAGAAAACAATAATGAAATAACGTCAAACAACAAGGAATTTTCAAAAGCGATGATCAACTTAACGTATAAACATTGTACTTTTTGCACTGTAATATTGAACACTTCAACACTAAATAATAAAAAAGCTACTTCTTTTACAGGTACTTGAGCTGAAATCTTAATTAACAAAGAAACGAACTTTAATACGTATGTGCTCATTGATAGCCGATCTAAAGTATCAATAATAGGTCCACTAATCAAGAACGAAAATATTCAGTAGTAGTTAGCTTGAGACTAAATCATTCAAAATGTTTATTACATGGAATCCGCTGTGACCTTCCTACTGATACCGATAGAAGCATAGGTTGAGAAAAATTTTTATTATACAATGCTACATCCCTTTTATGGTATAATCGCGTTCATATAGCGACAAAAAAATTAGTCATTTTGTTAACACGAAAACAGAAAAATTAAGACCGAACACAGCAATTGATCATCTACCGTATGTCCGAGGGAGAGCTCGATTCCCAGTGCAAAAGGAGCAGAATGCTTATGTCGCTAAAGTTATGAACCATCGTACTTAAGAACATTATTATGAGAATTTTAAATGTATATGTTGAATAATTCTACAGTTGCTACAATCCTTACAGCAACTATCGCGGAACTATTTTTTTATTAATTATTAAAAATAAAAATTATTAATATTAAATGTATATATGATCGTGTGGCTATACATGCCAGAATAAATTCGACTCATTTTATTAATAGTATAGTTCTAATCAATTAATAATTTCGAAATAATTTAGTTCTCTGTCTAAATTCTTAATCCATGAAATCAATTAAAAGAATTCCCATCTATTAGGGTAATAAAAAAAAAAAATTAATAGAAACTCGCAAATCACCTGAAAAGAGGTAGGTTACTCCAAAATAAACACACACAAAACACCTGGCCAAGTAATTTTCACCATAACGTTTGTTCATTAAACTTGATACAGTCTTAATCTTAAAGATAAAAGGAAATTATTTTTTAATCATCATTTGTATCCAATTCATCCCTTAACTTACGTCGCCTTAAAATTACTTTACCGTAAATAGATCTAAAAGAAAATTTATGCTCAATACAAAATATTCAAAATAACGAATTCAACTTTCAAATCTTTGTGCTGCGCGTTTGAGCCTGTACCGAGAATTATTGTGACGGTAATATATATTAGTCGAGAAATCTGATGCGACATAGAATGAATATACATTTCCACCACCTGAGTCCGAGGATTAGTAATATTCCCCAGCCTATAGAACAAGCTAACCTCAAAAAAGGTCGTCTTAACGTGACCGTGGGGTTCATGAGCACTGCACGTGATGATCTCCCAGGGACTTTCACCGTCGAGACATGTTTCTCTTTCTAGAAGCAGCTGGACTACCTGGGAATGCTGGTTATGCTCGCGCAATGCGGTACCATACACCGAAATTCCAGATAGATACCGATGCTACTAATACTTCACCTAGCTGCTCGAGGACTCCTGCGTTGATTCATTCTTACTTCTCTTTATATATATATATCTCTCTTTCTTGGTCTGCCTCCTTCTCTCTATACGATACTGACGAGAAATCTCAAATAAACAAGATGGCAGGTAACTCTGAATATCTCCTAGACAATGGACTGTTCTCGCCTATTCTCGACTAAAAGTCGGTGGCAGCGGCCAAGTTGCGCATTTCCTCAGTAGTCTGCCGGTTAATCCAAGAAGGTTGGTTGGCATCCGAGGAGACAATAAGACTGCCTGTACTAGGCTTCCGGACTAGCTTTTATGTCCTTTTAGAAGATAATCGCCGCCGTCACCGCAGTCATCTACTTGCGCGTTCGTATTTCCTATGGTATCTTGCGCATAGGTAATCTTATAACTTGTGCGCATGTCTCTATGTTAAAAGATTAGATTGGCTCGCGGTAAAAGACAAATATGTTTTCAAGCATTATCAAAGTAACCCCTTGCAATAAAGGGCAGATGAATGCTAACGATAAATCTTTGATTTTGGATGGCATGTAAATTCATTTATTGGCACCAGAAAGTTTTTTGATTATAGCTAAATCAATATAAATAAATTCTTTAAGAGTAAATGATGTTTATAGAAATACAGAAATAGGATAGGCACTATTACAAAAGACCAATACAGGAATTTTGTTTGGGAATTTCATAGCAGTAAATCGAGATAGTAGAGTTTATGCAAAATATATAAATATTACAAATAAAGTATAAGTTTCAGAAGTGTAATTAATTGAGTGTTAAGTAATAAAAAAAGATGATTCATACATTGTCGATGGGGACAATACTATAAGCAAATCGATCATAAAACTTTTTCATATTAATGCAGACTAAAAAAACAGATAACGAAAAAATCAGTAACATAAATATCAACAAGGACATATAATAAAATGAAAAAAAGGTACTTCAATATTATATTGATTAAAGAATAAACCGTTTTAATCAGCATTATTTATGACTTTGATGATAATTTTGTTTTTGTCATCATCGCAAGGTGAATGCAGAAATCATTCTTTATTTTCTGCTTCCCAAATGTCTATTCTCATTCCTGGTTTAACTTCAACATCTTCTTTTGTACTACTGAGAAAAGTTTGTTTCTAAATAATTTGTGGATTCTTGAAACCAATCTTGTTATCTTTTATTTCATTAACAATTGTCATTTGAACATTCAGCATATTATAATATGTTTTAAGAAATTAATTTAGCGGGTGTGCACTCAGTAGAAAAAAAAGCGTACGCCACTCATGTGCATTCGATCAGGGCAGTCCCGTTTAGTGCGCCAAATACAATTATAAAAAGTCAACTATCAGTATAACTTATACTGATATTGAACATAAGTTGTTGTAATAAAAAAGAAAAAAAAAGGTTCGTAGTTTAATTGCATATAATCCGTATGTATTTAGCCTTGACAGGGATGCCTTATAATCAACAAACACTAGTTGCGAAAAGATACATGAATTAAAAACAATTTACAAAACAAATCAATATTGCAATTTAAAAAAGATTTGGTCGAGGTGTGATAGAAGTATCAAAATAGCAATATACAAGCCACTTATGTATCCTCTTAAGGTCACCTGTTCTGAATGGAGAAAAAAGGTGGGGTTTGTAACAGATTATAAATAGTTAAATAAAATAATAGTAGGTAGGAGTTATCCTCTATCATTTGAAAGCGATATTTTAGAACACTTGGATGATCTTATTTAAAAACACTTGTTAATTTAAAACAGGGATTTTTCAAGAAGAAATCCACAAAGATGATGCTCATAAAACATTATTTTTAGGACTGACCGGGCACTATTAACCTAACTTATATGGTCAATAATTCATAGTGATCACTAACCATAAACAGCTCAAACATTATGTTACATACAAAAATCAGGCATTTGATAGATTGAAAGCAGAACTGATAGGATATAATCGTTGTATCATTTATAGACCAGAAAAATCAAATAAATCCTGAGATGCCCTTTCAAAAAATCCAGTGATAAATAAAGGCGAAGTCAATCCTGAACTTACACGAGATAAATTATACTTATTAGCAGATAAACAAGATACATAAATAGTCGAAGCTATAGCGATAGTCCTCTGGCACGCGTATTCAAAACTCGTGCAATACGCAAAGTAAAATATAACGTAAACAAAATAAGGAACAGTAAGAATATCATGAGTCTAAAAATGCCGACAATAGAGCAAAAAAAAAGAAAATGTCAAGGTAAATATCACGAAAGTGAATATTTATTAAATGACTTTAAAAACTTTAAAGATTATGAATCAGAAGGGAATCGAAACAAATAAAGATACAACGATA
>JAPYYV010003412.1:0-26338 GCA_030522625.1 Copidosoma aretas
TCAAACTGCACAGATTTTTCTAGCTCAGCGGTATGTCGATGGATTTCTATATAGAAGGTTGCAGGTTTAATTCCCCGTGACTGCAGATTTTTTTCCAGAACTATCTTTTCTGTTACAGGTTTAATATCTATAATTCACATTTCAAATTAACATTAACCAATCATTAATTCCATATCCACATATACATCTCCATCTTTGCATCTCGATGACACAAGCTTGTGATCACTTCTGTCTTACTGCGTCGCCTGAACATTGACTGTATTTTTTTACAAATAAGCGCCTGTTGTATACTTACTTTACTTTTTTCACGGTTGTAACGTTTATAAGCACTTGGAATTCAGATTTATATAGACTGATAATTTGTTTTTCTCTCTGACTTAGTTTCTGCGTAGTAATGCTAACGTTGAGTGATTGCATATTTTCTCAGATGAGTTAGTCCATTATTTATTCTCAACCTGTTCTGTAGTAGGAATATATCCTTCATTTCGCTGCACTATATTAGCCGTGTTGACATAATACTTGGTGAGCTGATTTTTGTTCATATCTATGACAGCAAAAAAAAAGCAATTTTATTATTAATAAGACATACATATAAATGTATATCTTTAAAGATATTTGTTTAAGTACGTAACAAAACTAACGTTGGTATCTTCAAGCGATTTTGCTGCTGCTACAATCTTGAAGATTTCTATCAGAATAAAGTTTTTAGTGCTTGTCTAGTGCTAGGATTCTGGAGATCATTTTTAGAAAATATTTAACAATCGACTTGCAATAACTAAGGACTGATGATATTTTGCAGCTCTCTTTGTACCCTAGCAGCTAAGATCAAGAAGTTTTGTTTCTTAGCAATTGTATTTGAGCTCTCCGATTGGTTGCCACAATAAGGCTACGCAGGAAAGGTTGGCAGTCGACTCGCCTACTATATACGTAAAAACAAGCGACGTTGAAGATGATAAAGCTAGCGTTGGTCAAAATATCTTTTTTGCTTCTTCAGAGTGTACAGTTTCGAAGATGACGAAAATGGAGAGAAGACGCGCTTATTGAAGTGTGTCTACGCACGCATGGGTAAGAGTATACGCATGCGAGCACGTCTACGTATACTTGATGGCTATATGTAGAGATCGTGTTGTCTACTAGAAAGAGAAAAAGATGTTTCGTCCCGAGAGCACGCCTGGACTAATCAGTAAGGCTGATGACGTGCTCTCTGCCTTAGACACCTGGGGGATGTGACGGTGATAGATTTTGATCGCGCTTATATATGAACCAAAGCCGATTTTCGACACTTGTGGAGAGATGTAATTTAATCTTCTATCCGGGGCCCGTGCTAATTTCGAGGCTTGGCCATCTAGCGGTGATGTGCGTGGCTTGCGATGTTGATGAGTGACATCTGTTGAGTGAAGCCGGAAGTGTGTTGTTGTGGTGCGATCGGTAGAGTTGCCACATATACTCTCTATCCCTGTATTATTCATTGTTATCCGAGACGGCCGATCTTTCTTTAAATAAAAAGCAGTCGTGGAGCTGCCAGGAGAAGCTATGCTTATAAAGAGAAAATGAAAATTGTCATCTATAAAAAACATAGCAACCTGACATCAGCTAGGCTGACGCATATCTCGAAAATCCTAAGCGTACAAATCTAACGTCCATAAGAATCCATAATAAATTAAGGAAGTTAGACAAAAAGCAGGATTATGCAATTATTAAAAAATATTTTATAAAATTTTCCTATATTTATGCAACCACATATTAGCATGTTCAGGGCTACCTTTTAAAAATTACGGTCGTACATTGGATTATAAAATAATACATAAATAAGTGCCATTGGTGGACTAAACAGTTTATATAATGTAAAGATAGAAACCTTATTAATTCAAAAATTCCAACCCGTTTATACTTTATCTTGAATTTAAATAGTACTGCAAGAATCTGTAATATTCATTCCAACATAGCACAAAAACTTTTTAAA
Source organism: Copidosoma aretas (assembly GCA_030522625.1). NCBI lineage: Eukaryota > Metazoa > Arthropoda > Insecta > Hymenoptera > Encyrtidae > Copidosoma > Copidosoma aretas. The sequence continues at coordinate 1,964 of JAPYYV010003412.1, forward strand.
ACGTCTTTAAAATCCTCGAACATCCTTAGCTAAGGTCAGCATAAGTGTATGTGAAACGTTCCAGAAACGTTTTCAAAGGGTTTTTAGAACGTACCTGAATTCGGTGCTAATTCAGGAGAATATTTTCAATGAAATATGTTTTTCATTCGACGATGTACTAACTAACCATTACATATAAAATCTCTATCAAATGCAAACTTAATACAAAAGTAGAACATTGCATTAAACCCCAAGAGTGAACGTGAGACAAAAAATATTATTAGTGAAAGATAAAAATTTTTCCTAGTAAAATTCAGTAAGTAGATTGTCTAAAAATACATTTGTATTTCTATAATTCGGTTGTAAAGATGGAAATCAAAAATACTGGTTTTTGTATATTATAGTGATGTAATTCATGAACACGGTATTTCGTCCACTCTGGCCAAGTGCATAAGATACTCGCCTCTTATCCTAGTGGACCCAGCTCGTATCACGAGGTCGGGCGTTATATTGTCAAATTTAACTTTTATTTTTGTAGTTATTTATGAAATAACGTATTGCTAAAAGAATTAATATTATTTTCCTAAAATTGCACTCAATTCAATCACGTTTCAGAAAAATTCCGGAAAAGGTTCTGGACCTTATCATATAACTTATGCTAAGCTTATAAACAGACATTTCACGGTTATAAAGCCATTTCAGAAATGTCTCTGAGCTCTGGTGAGAAATGTTTGTAAATTTCAAATTAATTAAACGTTTTAGAAACATTTTAGAAACTTGCTGTGCTATGTGGGTTGTAAGAAACTGATGAATTCTCGTTGTACTGTTTAATTCAAGAGTATGTAGAACTAATTAAGATAGTTGACGTTGTCTTTTAATCTTTTGATTACAGAAATTCGTTAGTCTCAAATGAAACTTATCTATGCATTATATAATCATCCTGTGTACAACTGTAATTTTAAAAAGGTATCCCCTATTGTGACAACATAAGGTTGCTAAAATATTGGACAATGTTGTAGAAAAATTTTTTAATTCATGAATAGTCCTGCTCTTTAAAGAAGTACCTTAATTTATCAGGAAAAAAATATCGTGTATTTGAAGAAAAATATGGTTTCTGTAATACATGTAGCAAAGACATATTCAAGTTCAGAAGCAACGGCATTTTTTAAGTAATTATATTGTATTGATAACTATTTTATGATCGTGGGTGATATTGTTTTCTCCATTAGGACACCTATACGAATTATTTTTTTTGGTGTATCCTACTACTAGTTCGAGATAGAGCATTCTTTCTTTAGTACAAGAGTTAATTCGTCATGAAATCATCTCAAAACAATTTGTGCACATTTACATAAATATTTTTGACGTGTTGTAATGTTTTTTGAATTTTTCACCCCTAGTCTATTATAATCCTTGCAAAATATGGAAAATAAATGTTATGTTCAAAAGTGGATGATAACCTCTTTATTAGTGTTCATCGATATCTATTATCTCTTCAGAAAACCTGTAAAATTGTTATATTCGGTCTATCTTGGCTTCTCGTCGAGACTTCGAGTTTTTCGGTTTTTCGAAGCTTATATTGGCAGGAAATAATTCTAAAGTCAATTAGGCGCATCTGCACTTGTTTTCTACAAAGGCAGAATTTTTTAAAATTTTTTATATTTGATTTCATGAAGATATGTGGTGGCTCAAATAGCCCACGCTCAAAGACGCACTTTCTGCTCTATTCGCCACATGGCCAGGCCTCAAAGTCGCGTCCAGTCAACTGGCGAAAAACGGCTTCGATTGCAAGCATCATCATTCGCTGCCGCACTACTCAGGTGTCTAAAGCAGAAAGCCCGTTGTCAGCCTTACTAATGTGTCCAGGCGTGCTCTTAGGATAAAACATCTTTTTCTCTTTCTAGTAGACAACACGATCTCTACAGATATACCCTCAAATCTAAGTTGCTAGTCTTCGTACAAGCATAGAAACATATCTGTACTATGGAGCTACAGCCAGTAACGTTGAACGATGTGTGGCGACTCCAGCAGCCCGCTATCACCAAACATTTCGTTCCACTTGCTAGATGGCCAAGCCTGCAAGTAGCTTTTCCGCAAGCGTACTAAAAACTTCTACCATATAAGATCGAAATATACCACTGCGTTACACGGGATAGAATTTAATACCCGACTCCTCTGACGGAGGTTTTCTTGTTTCCGGAGGTCGGTTATTAAATTCCAGCCAGCGTTACGGTTTTTCTTCGTTAACCCTCAGCGCAAATGCCAAGGTGGGCCATAAGAAATATAGCTTCAAAAACTTACGCTGATATAATGCATAATAATGTGAGTCGTAGCATGAACATGAGACATCTTGTTACTCGCACCGAGCGTTGTACATAACTTGCTGGTATGGAACCTCTGATCATGCACCATTTCTCTCTCTAGTAAAAAATACTTCTGAATCAGCTTATTAACTAGTATTAAGTAACGTCAAAGATGAGTAAGCTAGCTTTAGTAACAATATTTTCTTTACTTTTCTAGAGTTTATAGTTTCAGTAACGACTGAAGGACTAATCGTGCATTTTGTCAGATTTTGTCATTGTGTGAGAGTTAACGGACGGACGAGTATGTTTAAGCATGTATTTGGGCGTTGAAGTATACGCTTGGACTACAAGTGTATGCCACAAAGTCTAAGGGTGGCCTCGCAGCCTACAGGAATACATGTTGACGGGTATTTTTAAGCATATAGATAAGCGCGTAAGTGTACGCTTACGCGAAAACTGTATGCTACGGAGCTTATCTGCCAGGTCGGCTCGGCAGCCTACAGGGGTCCATGTGCACAGGTATTCTTGATCATTAAGGTGAGCGTATAAGCGTACACTTGCACTAGGAGATGTGCGTCACGTAGCTCCTCTGCCGGAATGACCTGCAGAGATATACAGCTGCTGTAAAAGCAAAAGGCTCTCACGCTAAAATAGGAGAAATTAATCTTCTTGTTGGCCAGAACCGGCCTAGCTACACTACTTGTGTTGTCGAGAATATCGACATCATCGGTTTCGACGATATAAGTTTCAATATTTCTAGATCATACTGCTTTTAAATCATTCAAAATATACCAAGAGAAATAGATACCCCATAAAGATAATAATGGAAATTTATAAATAGAACACAATTTAATTTTCATTAGAATTATGAGTATATATTAGTTAAGAATATTGTGTTACCGTCAGGCCCATTTTCTCTCATACTCCATTATCATTTTAAGTAATTCGTTGGTTGTACACAAATTTATAAACAAACTTTTAAATCTTGTGACGTACAGAAACTTAAAAATATACGTGCTGATTCGTGTTCAAAGTTACTCCCGCCTCAAAGTACATACAATCAGTCACTAGGTGATTGCCTATCTCAAGCGTTTTAGTCAAATATCGTGTGTTAATAAAGCCGTTCAGCTACTAGACAGCGATAACTACGTTTAGCGGGGCCACATCATAAGGAAGTAGTGTACAAGCAGAGCCTATACTAAATAAACTCGAATCAAACCTCAGCTTCTCTCTTATTCGTTTGTGCACTCCATTTTTCCTTTAGATAGGGCACAAGTGGATTCGCTCTCTCTCTCTCTCTAGAGCCTCTGACTAACTACGGCAGTAGTACATTGTCCGGTCTCCAGCCTAGGGAAACTACATTTTAACGCCAGTCCTCACCAAACACCTGCAGTGGAGGCACTCCGAGGACTTACTGCCGACGCAGCCTCATCACTAAACAAGTCTAGAAATTTACTGGTGGTACAGCTGCAGTGGAGTCATCACGTAAGCGGCGAATTCTGATCGTCCAGTGCACATTACAGCTTGAATTCACTTATCCTTTAGTTATGAGGGCAAAAATTCCGGAGGAAACCCTGCTGAAAAGGCAAACCACGTGTATCTCACCTGGGCAAACTATCAGCAACGGTTACTTACAGCTTAGTCCCGGCATAAGCCAAGCTACACAAACCTTATCTCATGTTCAAAGCAGCCCAATGACAAAGGGCAATTTAAACAGTTTGACGCTTGACGTGGGGCCTTCACAAAGGATCTTACTGCTGCTGCAAGAAGGATTTCACGAGCCACTGAGTCCAACCGCACCGCTGACTGACTAACGCCAAAGCCTTGACCATCTCAAATTCCTTATAAGTGAGGAAACACACCTTGTGGCGCCTGACACACAAGAATCTGATACATCAACAAAAATAAAAGAATCAGAAAAGGAAAAACCAGGAGGATAAGATGCCTGACACAGAATTTACCGGTCTCGAAAAGTTGTTATTAAGACTCATGCAAAGGTTCTGGGTACCACTCGCGGAGTTACCTACTAATGTGGCTAGTAGTTATGAAGACCCAAAGATCTGTTTTGCACAGTGCCAGGTCTATTTTGGAGCTTATGAGACCCTTGAAAGCTAGCAATCTTTTACAGCACTTTAAGAACGAAGCTAAACAATGGTGGCGGCAATAAAGATATCTTTCATTCTCCTTTAAGAAGATTGATAATTTGCTTGAAGCACGATTTATCATGCCAGCCTTTCGAGGGAAGCTGCACTCTAAGCTCTAATTCAAACAGCAGACCGAAAGCGAGCCAGTCGTGGCTATCTTGCAGAAAAATTTTCTTGTATTCAAAAGAATGAGCTCCACTACTGCGGAGAAGGTAATAGTTACTACTGTCTTGAAACTTGTTCGGCCAGCCTTACGTCAGCTGTTACGATGACATACGCACGCCAGCTACGCGGACTTGGTTACCATGGCAATTTAAGTGAATAGTTTGGAGCTAAAGGCGCAGCCAGACCTACTTCAGCTGCCACGAACTCAGGAGCTACACCGTCAGCACTGCTACCTAAGTGCTACTTCTTGTCTGAGTACCACCTTTACCGGGATTGTCCCGCCTGGATCGCTCGACTTTCGATTCCAATGGAAAAAGAGACAGGAGCATCGAGAGGACCAGCAATCAACTCTCCAGAGGGACACCGATCATTAACAACACCAGCACCTCTCACCTACCCCTGCGAAGAATCGCAGCTTGTCTTGGTCATCAAGAGGTAGCTGATTGTTTGGATCAAGCCTTAACCGACATCTTCATCCACTCCTCCCTACTTACTGACCAAGACAAGGTACAAGCCTACAGCAGTGTGACATGGCTTGCTACAGGGCAACCCTGCATACCATTAGGAGCGTCGTCTCATACTGAAAATTCAGGATAAGCCGTTCCAATTCAACTTTCTTGTTGCACCAAACATACGGCACTGGATAGTAGTAGGCCTGACAGCCCTACTCGCTGAACCGTCTATCCTGGCTCTGACTCGAGGTGTACTTTACTTCGGACAATACCAACAAGTAACTATACCTTTCATCTTACAGCCATCATCTAAGGTGCTGCAGTCACTGGATCCAAGCCAGGTTCAGCAGGGACTTTCAGAGAACCAGCACCCAAGCTTCTTCAAGCTTCTGCAGGAATACGCCAAGGTTATCGGACCCTTAACTCAGAAATTTCAGCAAACTTGCACGATCCACTACGAGATCTGAGTTAAGCCCCACAAACTTTTTAGCCTGGCCCCATATCCTTGCTCAGAAAAGCGTCGGGAGATCATCGAGGAGCAGATTCAGAAGATGTTAGCTGGAGGCATTATTAAACCTTCATTCTCACCCTATAGCTCTCTAATGGTCCTGTCACCCAAAAAAATATGGCACGATGCAATTCTGTGTGAACTGCAGACGACTGAATTCCATCACCGAGGATACATCGCAGTGCGTTCCTCATATACACTCAGCGGTCAAGGACGTCAGGGCTGCCATACATTGGCAAATCTCTATGACACTTAGCTTCATCCCATTCACTGTGTTCGGTTGGGTGGTGGCTTCCAGTTCCGGGCCATGCTATTAGGACTGAAGGGAGCACCAGGCAATTTCTTACGCTTGACGAGCCTAGAACTTCCTACCGGGTATCTCGGAGATGTGCTGGTCTATGTGGATGTCATCATTGTATACTCCAATACGTCAGAGGAGCATCTGAGACATTTGGCCCTGGTTTTAGAAAAGGTACAAATTCACGGGCTCACAGAATCCATAAAAAAATGAGTATTTGAAGTATTTGAGCTTATTTACCTTGCACATAAGATCACCGCTGAAGGGAATGAAGCTCTCTCAGAGCATGTCGAGACAATATGCCGCACATCACCTCCAAAAACTTGCAAGTAGCTACAGCTCTTCCTTTGTACAAGTGGTTAGCTTCGTAAGTACGTACCTCACTACTCAAAACTAACCACCCCTCTACAGATCTCATCATAAGGAAGCAACCATTTGAGGGGACACCAGAGGCTCAGAAAGCAATGGGTTGGCTCAAGACAGAACTTTCAAGACCCATGCAGCTTGCTCGACCACACCCAGGCTGATCCTACGTCCTCTAAACGGACGTAAGCGCTTGGTAAATTGGAGCAGTTTTCTACCAGGTAAGACCTGATGGACAGCGTAGCATCATCCACTATGCTTGCGCTAATCCAATGCCATCAGAGCCAAATGCCACAATAACAAGCGGAAGTGTTTAGCAATGGTCTGGGCGATAAAAAAATGTTGGCCCTGCAGAGAGGATGGACCATTTGCACTTCGTACTTACAACAAAGGACTGACCTGGTTACGTACAATCAAGGAGTCTGGTGAGAAATTAACACGATTAACCGTTCAGGTTCAGGAGTACAATCGTACTATAGAGCATTATTTTGGCCGCGAGAATCAGCTGGCCGACTTTCTCTCACAAAACCAGGTAGAAGAAGTACCTGACGACCTGGATGATGTTGAAAGAATCTTACCACCGACAGGAAAACAGCAGGAGCAGCCTACAACGGCCTTCTGTAGCACTGATGTTCCGCCCCTGCTTGAAGTTATCCATGATGCCCAACTCCAAGATCCAGTCTGTCTCGAGCTCCATCAGAGATCTCGCCAAGTAGCTGAATCCTTAAATCCTACTCTACAAGACAAACAGTTCCTGCCCTGCGATGGTATAAACGACGGGTTTATCTGGCAACGCTTAACCAGCGAGTCTCCCTGGAAGGTCTACGTGCCTAAGATTTTAGTTCCCCGAGTGCTCTACCAATTTCACAATTCTCACCACGCGGGTCACCCGGGAACAGACGAAAAGCTTCTCATTGTCAAGAAACACCACTTCTAGCATCGAAAACTGTAGGTTATGCGCCTACTACAAAAAAGCCACCATTTCGCAGGAAACCATGAGACCACATCGACCTACGCAACCTTTGGAGATCGTATTCGTTGATCTGATAGGGCCGTACCCAAAAAGCTTAAAAGGAAAGTTTTTTATTCTTCTTGTTACAGATCTTTTTAGCCAGTGGATCGAAGCTTTGCCTATTGGTTTATCAGAAGCAATCCGGTCGACCAAGATCGTCGAAAACGAGGTCCTCACACAATGGGGTTACCCTCGTGCTATTCTCAGCGATAATGGTCGCTAGTTAATAGGTAAACGCTGGCAAGATGCCTTCGTTGGAAAATCCAGCACTGGATCCTTCAATATTCCATCCTCGGGCTAATCCGACGAAACGGCACAGCCAGGAGATCAAAAAAGGGTTGCGGTTGCACCTGCATAAGTAGCCACTAGGGGTGTGTGAGACATCAGTCGAGTTGAGACGAGATCGTCTCGATCAAAAAATTGTCAGTCAGGACGAGACGAGAAGAGATCTTAATCTCGTCTCGGAAATCTGGTCTCGTCTCGCGTAAAGTCGGGACACCCGGGATTTCTCGGTTATCTCGGGGTAAATATCGAGAAACCCGAGATTTCTCGGCCATCTCGAGTAAATTTCGAGACAACCGAGATATTTCGGTAAAACTTTGCTTTCTCAAATATAACATCATATTCGACGTAATTTTTCGTCTGAACTGTATGACGACTTAGATATAAGGATCTATTATATTTATATAAAAAAAAAAATACTTTTGCTTACTGTATCTTATAATATGCTTACGGCATCTTCAGATCTTCAGCGAAACAGTGTTTGCAATGGCTGGGAGCTACACTAAGGGGCGGGAGGAGGTGCTAATAGTAACAATAACTGCACTATGTACTGATTTTAGTAACAACCGCTTTTTGATGAACGTTAAAAATCAATAATTCGGGCAGCGTCTTGGTGACGAGGTGGTGTCTGTTCAAGTCGATTTTAACGCTGCGTCAGTTAAGCAGACGAGCATGGCCTTTCAGATCACAGTTCTGCACAGAAGCCGATCGTCATTGTTGTCAATGCGAGACATCAATTTTAATGCACTCTTTATTCGCACGCGCACACACAAATCTCATGCACCGCGCAATCATGTATGTGTACGTATATTTCTAATAATAGCAAAGTTCCATTGGTTTCCATTCGCTTTCATTTTTCGTGAAAGTAAATGAGAACTGTTGTCAAGTTAGCCAAGAAATCTTGGCTATTTTGGGGTTAGCCGTCAGGAAACCCAAGATTTCCCGGCTGTCTCGGGGTTATTCTTCGAGAAACCCGAGATCTCCCGGCTATTCCGAGAAATCTCGGGTCGAGATGATATTTTTTAAGAGCTTAATGGCTGTTGGAACATGATGCTACAAGGCCAGGTGAATGGAGAACTCAGCAGCTTATCAAGCAACTACCCCTGAGGAAGCATACTGAGCTTGCACATCGACAGGCCTAGTATCAGCAGCGTTATTATCCTGTTTGTAAACCAGATCGTGAATAGCCATTAGGCACTATGGTCTACACACACAGCTAGACACTTTTTAATGCCCTGAAGTAGTTCTGCGCCGGCTTTGCTCTAAAGTGGGAGGGTCCATTTCCAGTACTAGCTTGCGTATCGGGTGACGTCTAACTGGTCTCTACAGGCCAAGCCACGACGAAAATTAACGTTTTACAGTATAAATTTTCTCACACATACAGGGAACTGAGTGCCCACCACTCTCAGACACACGTTCTCATCCGGCAGCATCAGCTCAACCAACCTCGCCGGTAACCGATCCTCCTCAGCATCAACGCATCACCCAACTACCTGGATCCAATCAAATGATCGGGTCAGACATCGTACAGTCGGATAATTCAACATACTCTGCAGATAAGTCAGCTAGACCATTCAAAGCCAGCTGGGACATGTTGCTACAAGCCCCAGAACTAAGTCCTTAGTCTTCCACAGCCAACTGATGCTACAATTTACGACCGCGAGCATAAAAAATAAAGTAAAGTGGACTCAACCAGTGATAAAGATACTAAATCAAGTGGAGTAAATACGAGTGCAAATGCAGCCACGGATCTTTGTAAATCAAGTATGGCCAAGTCAACAATTGCGTACATTTATATCAAGAGTGATAACTACTACGCCTCCTGTTGCTCTGCCACTGTTCGAGAAAATTTAATACAAACTCTTTAAAATAGTGGGGCTTGTTACTGTCGGGCCCATTTTCCCTCATAATTATTTACTATCATACAAAATTCTTCCGTTTGACACGAATTTATCAACGATCTCTCAAACTGCATCTAATACAAACTTATAAATGTACGTGCCGATTCGACTTCAAAGTTTGTCCAGCCTCAAAGTACAAAAAAATTAGCCGCTAGATGATTGCCTATATGCAAGCGTTATAGTCACATCCAGTATATAAACGCAGTAGTTAAGCTACTTGACCGCAATTTCCTCGTCTACCGGGGCCAAATCATGAAGCAGTGTCGTATGCTTGGACTCTATAATTAATAAACTCGAACCGAAACTCAGCTCCTGTCTTATTTGTTTGTGCACTCTCTTTTTTTTTCGGATGGGGCGTAAGCGGATTCACTCTCCCCCTTTCTTTCTCTCTAAAGCCTCTGTCCAACTACGGCAGTTGTACCAGATGCATTGTCCGGTTTCCAGCCTAGGGAAACTACATTTTAACGCCAGTCTTCACCATACACCTGCAGTAAGGGCGCTCTAAGGACTTATTGGTGACGTGGCCTTATCACAAACCGAGGCTGCGAATTTACTGGTGCTACAGCTGCAGCAGCAGAGCCTTCACTCTGGCGGCAAATCTGATGGCCCAGTGCGCAGTACTGCTCAAATACACTCATCCTCTAGTGATGATGGCAAAAATTCAGCAGAAAACCTTTCTGTAAAGGCAGGTCGGGTGTATCTCACCTAGGCAAACTATCGGCAACGAATACTTACTGCCCAGTCTCGGCCCAACCTAGTAACACAATCCGAGACTAACGTTCAAAGGCACCCAACGATAGCGGCTGCTTTTTACAATTGATTAGAGAATATTAATTTTTTAATTTTTGACGAGATAGTAACTGCATTTTTCAAGTTATTTAGGAAACGCTTAAAATATATAATAAAATGTTGATACGATATTAATGACTCATATGATATTTTTGAACAAATTTTAAAATGTGACTTTCCATGTTTTTTTATGCATTTGTTATTCCATCCATGAATTAACACAGACAAATTTTTCAAGGTACTAATGTTTTAAACAAGCACGATATTTTGACACACTAATACATGAAATATCACAGTATTTTATTTTCACAAAAGTAGGAAAATCATGCATTGGCTGCCTCGTTATTGCGTGTGTTTTCCGTATGACTTTGTATCTGCAAAAGCTTGGGCAGTTCAATGCAGAATGAGTAAGGTACTTCCAGCTCTTCCGATAAACTTTAAGTATTTCGATTTTTAAAAGCAATTTAAACCATGTACATGCACGTACATGTATAATTATACCAAAACATAGTAATGTAAAGTGAAATGCGTGAGTTATATTTGCTTGAATTAGTAGAAACCGATATTGTTGATATTGTCGATACGATATGATATTCTTATGGACGATATCACGACGAAGTTTTTTAAGATCAATATGTTCTCTTGATATCATATCGTCTCAAAATTGTGAAGCTCTTTAATAAAATATCTATCATTTTATCTTATATGTCTTGCGTGTCTGGCATGACAGCAGTTAAAATATCTTGACCTGTCCTTCCAGCAGATAGTAATTTGTTTTTCATTTTGTATACGTCTTCTAGTAAAAACCTATACTGACCTTATCTATACCACAGAATAGAGGCAACGTTTATTTGATGTTGTCCGTGTTGAAACATACATTCCGGTTGAACAATTTCACTTAGCTTGCTATCTAATACAGAGAGCACACTTTTAATAAATATTTTTACCTAATTATTGTGTATTGGTGCTGTATAATATTAAAAGTAATTTTTTATTAAATTCCACTAGGGAAGATTGCGAGCCACAAGCAGAGATCGCTGGAAAAAAGGGAGCTACGGCATATTGCTTGGATCAGTGCCTAGTTTATCATAATGAATGTCCAGCAAATAAATGCAGCTGCTTTTAATTATACATCTTCGAGCCTCATTCTTGCAGCTGATCGAAAGAAGTCACTTGTGCATTCACAAAAAGTGTGAAAATTTCCTCAAAAGTAAAAGTTGAGGCAATCGTTATGCCATCAGTATATTACATATAAATTTAAAACTTTATTTTTGTACATCATTTGTCAGTCTTAATAAAAAAATGATATGTATTCGATGGAAAAAAACAAGGTAATAAAATTCTTTGTCACGAAATCTACACATAAACAATTAAAAAATTGAAAAATTTAGATCTATTTATGGTTGACAATTATAATAAGAGATTCAGCTTGCATTCAAAAAAATCATATTTTGCAGATCAAATATGGTGAAGTATCTTCAACTTAAGTATGTAGTAATATGTAAATTCAAGATAAATTAAAGAATGTAGAATATATTAGATTGCTCTTCCAGTTATATTTTGTGGTCCACCTGCATTATTTTGCCTTATTCCAGAGAAGACTTAACAATAATTTTTAAAGTCCTACACATACTTCCACACAAAATTCTAGATAACGACATAAAATGTGCGCCAAAGTCTAATTGACACAACATTTCCATACTCTTTAATGTTGCAACTCAAAGAACTTTTTGTAATAATACAATTAAATAATTTTTCAGGTATGCAAGCAAATATTTTTTAGAAAGTGAAAGAATACTAGCGACGGTTTATACTTTTAAGTGTATGAGGATTACTCTCTTCGAAGAAATAAAATAGCACATTAATGTTTACGTCAAAAATATTTATTAAATCCACTAGAACTTATATTATAATAGAAACCATACGACTATAAATATTTATATTAAATTATTTCTCAATCTCTTACAGCTATTTCTAGGTACCATGCTTACATGGCTCTACGCTCTAAACCAAAAAACTAAATTTTTCCGCTAAAAAGTATAAAACGATCAATTTATTCATTAAAAGGCTACATAGTAGGATTTATTCTTTAAAAATATGGAAAAGTATTATTCTATCTTTTCAAAAGAAAAATTCATCATCTTATATTTTTCACCAAATGTAATCTGAATTTAGTCTTTTAAAAAGACTAAGCAGTAGAATTTATTCTTTAAAAAAATAAAAAAGCATGGTTTGATCTTCTCAAAAGAATGATTTTTTAATTTCATACTTTATAGAGAATGTAATCTGAACTTTGTCTTTCAAAAAGACTTAGCAGTTAGATCTAATAATTCAAAAGATGAAGAAATATGATTGGATCATTTTCAAAAAATAAATTCCTTATTTTGTGCTTTACAAATAAAGTAATCCAACTAGTATCCTTTATAAAACGTAGATCAGATATCGTCTAATTTTTAAAAGATGCAGTCACACAAAAGTTTGCTTACACGGGTATTAGGGTTATGACAACTTGATATCGACAAGGTATACATGTATTATAAGTCCAATACATTTTTAAACATTTAACACAGATATAGAATTAAATTAGCATATTTATTTAATTAATGTAACCTTATTACAAGGTCAAAGCCTACACGGTTATTTGGCTAAAGTGGCTTTGATTTAATTTTTTTTTTCGTTAGGTATAAGTTATAATATATATTTTATCATTACTACAAAAAACAATCTTTAATGCAATAAATTGACGTTCCCTGGATTATAAGGTTAAAGTCTACTAGCTGATTCTGTTAAAGTAGATGGAGAATAAGTTTTTAGGTTCGATTAACTTAATCTCCTTATTTATTTATTTATTTATTCATTCGAGTACACAGGCTGATAGTCCTTTATAAACGCATTCAAAAATAAATTACTGCATAAACTTTAGAACAGAAGGGATAGTACTAAACTTAATCTTAATAATATTATTGATGTCTGAAGGGTCTGTATCAAAAAACGTCATCCCGTTCCAAACCCTGCTCAATCTTGCTATTAGAGTGGAAAATAAGTAACTATTACGGTAGGTACCCTCAACTAATAATAAATGGTGCCTTAAGTTGTTTGGTATAACTCTCAAAACAACCAATTCGGACCGATCCGAGCAGTTCAAAAGTCGATGAGCAATTTTATAGACCTAACAATAGTCATTGAGATCATGACCAGACTTTACAGAATTAACTTTTAAAACTGTCTCGACATTAGTATAGTTGTGGTCACCGAACAACATAGGTCTTTGGATTTTGAACGATATGAATCTTAAAAAGCATCAGAGTCCAAAACGCTACTAGCAGTCCGCGATCCAGGTGGGACAAAAAGACCATCATCCGCAGAAACAATCTGGCCGACCTCCAACTGTCCAATATCAACCATAGTAAAGGTGTTATTTATATATTTGATGGTCTTAATAATATCATTGGCATTATATGTTTCTAGTTGTTCATTTAGGCCATCTAGTTCTCTGCCAGCTAGTCAAATCAGCTTTGATGAAGTAAATCTTGTGCAGGTGCTTCTTCTTTCTTATCATTGCTAAGGCACCATCTTAAGGGGAGAAAGTGATAAACAATGGTCTTAACCTATTAGGATTACTCGTGTCAAATCCGCGAATACGTCTCACCCTCAAGCTACCCATATGTATATCATAAAGCTTCCTAATTAGTAAAGAAGAAGCACTTTTAGCGTTCAACCTTGCAGGGGCAGAGTCCAGACTGGATTTTGCTAAGTTGAACAACAACACATTGCAGGATCTGCAGATCCTGTCATTCAGTTCAGAAGAGATACTGTCAAAAGTGGGGCCAGATGAAATACTGACAGGATTAGAATTTGTATAAAGCATGTCTACTTAATATTTTAAACCTTGCAACGAGGCTTTCATAAACAAAATGTCATTATCGTGTGTTGATAGCTTATTCTTAATAGAGACACTCTCCCTCTGAACACACTTAGCCACCTCAGTCTTGGTTTGAGCACTGTATTATGCAATGACTTTATCAATAGCCTCTCATATTTTATTTTCCAGAGTGATAGTAATCTGGTTGTAGGACTGAGCCACAGCAGCTGAAATGATGTCTTTCAAGAAGGGATAAGCTTGTTTTTGACCTTAAGTTGAACCAACAGCTACATAATTTTTAATCAATATATCAGCAACTAAGTTACATGCTTCACAAATAATGTAAGACCCTTCTTCATTTCTCTCATTAATGCTAGCTTCTGTGCACCTGACGCACTCCTGGTAAAAAGAGGAGCAACACTTGATGCAATCCAAAACCATCGGATCAGAGTCATCATCAAATCCACAATCCGGATAGCGTAACTTATTTACCCTCATTATACTAGGATTTTAAACACATTCAATAAATACAGGTGTGCAGCAGTATATTTAGCTTAGGAGTAGCCGTGTCTTTCAGCTGATGAGGATCTCAGACAAGAAACTCAAAGACACTATGCTCCCACCGGCACAGAGCACACGCAGAACCACACTAATAAAATACAGAATAATCAGACAATACTAGCAATCCTGCTAAAAAACAGATTTAAAAAAACCGTCGGATGGATAAAAGCATGTACCACACTAGTGTCGGCTAGGACCTGGACTTATCAGACCTAGCTCTGGCAGGTTTATCATCTTTTTCACAAGGTCAGGCAGATGTAGCTTTTTCGAGAGGTCGAAATCCAAACAAAATTTTCATATAAAAGGATTCAGATAACAAATTTGAAATTAAAAATGTAGTTTGTAAAGAAATCTTTTATTTATAAACAAATTATATTGAATACAGGATATCCATCAAATGTGAATCAAATTTAATCTATATAATTATTTAAACATTAATTTTAGTTAAATTAATAAAGTGGTAAAGTTACAACGGCTTATACGGCTATTTTAAAGATAAAAATGTATAGTTTTAAAACTTTTTCTTACCAATTAAACACATTTATTGAATTATAAGTGTAACTTATAAGATCGAAAAATATTTTTACATATGAGTCAAAATGACGAGAAACTAGAATAATAAAAGTATAATGACAATTTTTGTTGATAAAATTTCTTCGCTTTTAGTTTAGTTAATATTATTGTACACATTTATTCACAGTAAATATATACGAAATTTAAAGTATTCATATTCTATATGAAAAGTTAAGCAACTTTTTTTTCCTACACATTTAGATTAATTTAAAATTGTCAAAATTAGGAATCATATAATTTTTCTTTAAACATAGCGAAGAGTTCCTTTAAAAAACTCTTGACGTGCCACAGTAGTACCTCTTGGGTGGTGTGGTAATCTACTGGTAATAAATGACTAATTATCTACGATGTAGGTTGTCTGATAAGAGTTTCGTATATTGCGTTTTTTTATCTTGATAATAATATATTTTCCAATTAAAACCATTTTATTGGTCGATTCTTAGTCAAACCCCCCGATGCCTTCCCCGATGCCTGCGGGGCAGTCGCAGGGCGGCCCTGAGAAGCGGGGTGCTCGGTGAAGCGGCGAGGCGCGTCACTAGGTGGGGCGGGGTGACAAATATATATATATATTTTTTTCCGAATCAGGGTAAAACAAGCATAACTTTACGTGATTTTGAGGGGAAGCTCGTGGGGCGATGTAAGGCGGGGAGGGGCTGCGAGAGGTGATACAGGGCAGCGTTGGGCGGTGCAGGGAGGGGCCAGGCAGCTAGTACTTATGCATGGACCTTAAAACAACTATATAATATAGAAAGATGTATAGCGGAAATTCAACGTTGACCCGTAAAGTCAGAACAACAATTTTGGGTAAAAAAAAATCGTAATTGATGGTTCTTCGTGACACTAGAACTGGGTACCTGCTCGACCTCTGGGATGTCAGATCTCGTTCCGGACCCCGTCCTTGGCTGGGTAAGCTCCGCCGGGTGTTGGGACCAGTCTCCTTGTCCTCTGCTAAGGCCAAGCAGCCTTAACTCCTCCTTGGCAGGAACAGCAGGCTTCAAATTGACAGGCGGTAGCTAGGCAGCAGTGGGCAGGACGGCTGACCTCAGGATCCCGCAGGTACAAGGGTTCCCGCAGATGAGTACGTAGGTTACAGTGATGAAGCAAAATGTACTGAAAAGGCTAGCCGAAAGTACGCAACAAGGTGTTGGCGCTCGAAGCTAACGTACAGCACTGCCCACCCTCGGGCCCGCCCGCGCGCCTTCTTCTGCCCCCCCCCCCCCCCCCCCCCCCCCCCCCCCCCCCCCCCCCCCCCCCCCCCCCCAGGTACAACAGCTCCTTTGTTTGTCAATTTCCTCACAATTTCCGCGACTCTATCATTACTCTGTACAATAATACTAAACGTCCCGCTTCATCATTGCTGTCTTCTCCTTGGCCTTTGCTTCGTCCCTTGACGGTCTCTAACGCTTCCTGTAGCGCTCCTTCTCGCTCGCGCTCATGAAACACAAACCGAATACACGACGCAATATATTATGCCCTTTTACAGTGCAATTACATGAATGTGCCACATCACCTTAACAATGAAAAAAGTGACTTCAGAGGCATTTAATTAACGGTTTCCAGTAGTAACTTGAAAAATAAAGTAACGAACAAAGAATGCAGCCTTAGGAAGGTAAACGAGGAATAGAAAGTAAGATAAGGATAAGTACAATGTTTTTCCTAAACTGAAGTCAGAAAGGGCAATTGAAAATTTAGAAGCATAAAGCAGAAACGGAAACAGTAAGGAGAGCATGGATCAGAATGTCTTTAACTAAACGTTTATCATATGCCTAACGTGTTTATATAAATAGATACACCTATCAGCGTTATACTTGTGCCTACAGCATATGTCAGTCCAGAGTAATTATCCCTATTTACTGTGCGCATGGGTTTAACTAGCGCTCTGGTGGCAACTATTTGCAAGGTAAGCGTTGTATTCTTCGATGCACACAATGTTAAACTAAGTAAAAATATTATCTACGATTTATTAAAGTCATGTAGAGCCATTCTATGATTCTTGTAAGATATTATATATGTTTTGCTATGTAAAGTAAATCTTGTTCAAGTATAATTCGTACGCTTAAATAAAGTGGAGCAAGCTAACTTTACGATGCTGTTGTGACAGTCAAATACATATCAAACCAAACGTCATGCTTACTTCTGCTTCTGTACTGGGCTAAATAAGGTTATTCTACTCAACTATGTGTAAAGCGAGCGAGTTATATGCACACAAAATTCATTTCACATGTGATTTATAACGAAGCAGAATATGTACAATATCTTGCAACAATAGCAGCATGGTGCTTCATCCCTTTAATTGATCGTAATTATTAACTTTCCTTAGTTGTACAATGTTTTTATCGAGAAATTCAACGATAACGTTGGAAATAGACGCCACTGGAGTGCTAGTTGTTCTCACGCGCACAGAAAATAATAGAATAAATAGCAAAATTTAGGTTTCAAATCTCTTGCTAATATTTTTTGAAATTTTTCGCGGCCTAGAATAATTGCTCATAAAAATGACAAGATATTATATAATAAATTACACGAGAGAGCAAGCGAGCGAAGCTTTCGAAGAAGCCATTATTATGGTACTGTACTAGTCCTATGTTTACACTAAGCCGTACTATATATTTATTAGAGCTAGCCACACAAAGTTGCGAAAAAAATAATAATAACAATTCACTAAAATAATGGTATTAGTGAACTTTTTCATTGTACAGTAGAATTTTCCAACCTAGCTTTACTCCTAACCACGCTTTTAAATAATGAGGCTAAATACCAAACACAACCTTGCTTAGAACTGTATTGCTATCCAGTTGCTGAGCGTCAAATAATGATCCGCTGAACCTGACGATTTAGCACAATATCACCTGATATTCACTTGATATTGACCTAATTTTCACGTGATTATCATTAAGTAAATATCATGGTAATTCGTCAGGTGATTGTCAGCTGATTACTATCTGTCACTCACCAACCAGGTAGCTATACAGCTACGAGCGAGGTTGTGCTTTAGTACATGGATAAATCATTTATGGACGTGGTGGGAAGCAAAGACAAAGGTTGAAGAAGTCTACTCTACAATAGAAAATTTAATGAAAACAACTATTTTCGCAGGATAACTGCTTCAATATTTTACCGCAACGTTGTGTGGCTAGCTCCAAAAGATATATAGTGCTGCATAGTGTATACATAGAACTAATACAGCGAAACAATAATGGTTCAATCAGAAGCTTCGCTTAGTCCTCACAAATTCCTTATTTGTATGCTGAAAGCTGCGTTTTTTGTTCGTTTTTTTTTTTTAGGTAACTACTGTAAGCCGTTGATTCACTGCCTCTGACGTCCCTTTTCTCTCCGTCATAGCAATGTGGCAAATTGATGCAATGGCAACGTCATAGCGCATAACATATTGAATAACATGTACACGCAATCTCCACTATAATGCCATACGCATGTACACAACCATCCCCATCCACACACACCTACACCACACATACACACATACACTTGATACTAACACTTTAGATACAAACCACACACGCACTACACACACACTCACTATACACCTGTCACACATGCACTACACATACACACACACTCTTTACAAACACAGACACACACATACGTAACTCACACACACCACAGACGCTCCCTACCAAATATTGAGTACAGACTTAAACACCGTAACATATAGATTAGTTTATGGTACTACTTTCGAAGTCTTCATGAGATAATCCACTTTTGAGGGACAATATCTCAAGTGATTTAGTTTGTAAACCTTTACAGCCACTGGGACTTTTTATCCACATATCGAATACTACCAGAATCCCAATTTTCAGAGAGTATGGCCGAGGGTCATTTTCCGTAATGTTCTGTCCGGGTCCTTCCATTAATTATTGGCGCAGAAACTATATACTCAATCACAAATTGACAGAATAATTTTTTTTCTCACAATATAACGCTGTATATAAAAAACATTTATTGTGTAGCTTAACTCATTTAATTTTGAATAACAGTCCGCCATATTGGATTTACCTTTCTAAATATTAAAATTTTGATTCTAGATTTTAAGTCAGCACTCCCAAGTAAATTATAAATTATTATTTTTGTATAATACGATGTAAATGCGTAACTAACCAATGCTTTGCTATGGTTATTCTTACGTTCAGTGCCATCTAGTGCCAAAACCTGCATCATGCCTATTTTAAACCGAAATTTCTATAAAAGTAGATGTTTTAAGCTATAAAAACCATAAAAAATTTAAAAAAAAATTGGTTAACCTAACCAAAAAATTATTCAAACTTTTTAACCTTAAAATTAAGGCCTTAACTAACTCTTAAAAAATTTTAAACATTTTTAAACGATTCCGCGTCAAAAAATACACAAAATGCTCTACTTTTTTTTTAATTTATGATTTTTCCAGCTTAAAAGCACGCAAGTTTAGGCCTCACATAAAAATTAAAATTTTCGAACTGCCACTGACGCTAGTCACGTGGAACTATAAGGCCTAAATGTAGGATGAGTTCTAGTCTTACCATGTGCTATCGATTACTATTATTTTTAAAACAAAATTTTTCTTTACTGAACAGTTTGACGTGAAATGCCCCATATGTATACAAGCTGGGCCTCGCCCCCTGCGCGTTCCGCACGCCAACCCCATATTTTTAGACTTTTAGAAAACATCATTAATTTATTAAATCTTTTCAAAATTGTTATAACTACCATAAATTTAAATTTTTTTTTTTTTCATTCTATCATTATTTTTTTTTTCATAACTCTAAATTTTTTTAATAATCGTTAATGAAGATATCTTTTTTCGTAGTATCTACATACTTTGTAAGAGGTGCCAATCACCTATCTTCCGACATGTAGAAAAAAAAATTTTATTTATAAAATCCTTTTAAAATAGTTAGATCTACCACAGATTACAAAATTTCTTCTTTTTTTACATTTCTTTTATCCTATAATTATTTTTATTTTCTTTCTATAAGTCTTTGAATTTTTATAATAGTTTTAAATAAACATATCTTTTTTCTCAGTATCTGCATACTTTGCGGGAGATCGGTATAGATAAATATACATTTATGTAAATCTTCATTTTTAATCCCTGTTTTAATATTCGTTAAATCAAGTAATGTTTGTTATTTTTCTATGATTGATATTCCATAATTCACGTTTTTTTATAATTATGAGCATGACGGCTAAATAAATAAACACTTGCATTATATTTAAAATCTATTGATTAGTCACAATCATTCTAAAATGACCTACCTGTTGCTTATTCTTTATTATTATTTGTTAATATAATTAAGTTTGATATTCTAAGATCAGTAAAAATTTTACGTGCGAGAGCACTGCTTACTCTTAAAAGATTTACTTTCTTTACCAAATTATCTTGCCGGAATGAAAGAATTTGCTGCATAATTTTCTGCCAGACATGATGTGCGTTTTTTTGCAGGATTTTCTAGATCCAAGCATTTTCTAGGGGATGATCTCCAGGTTTTTTACCGTAGTTACTAGAATGTGTTATAAAAATGTAATACAAGTGTGTCCCTAACAATATGCACGTCTATGCTCCTGATTGGAGTCTGCCGTTTACATGGTAGGATACATGCACGTGGTCCTTATTTTGTTTCATAGCTAATCTCGCTCTTATCAATGACATACTTAAGAGATGTGTTACCACTACATTCACTGCAATATATCTTACGACTTCCATGTGCGCAATCCGAGCATCGATCGCAGAACTGACGGAACTTTTTCATTTTTCATTGGAAAATCCCTCATTTTTCTTTGCGGATCTCGTTCCAGGGGTCCTATGGACGAAACATGACAGCTAAAGAAGCCTGTCCTAAAAACATTTGAAGTCGTTTTTAAGATGTATCGAAGACAAGGATTCTAAATGGCAATATTTTGTCTAGCAGCACTGTTTCGTACTCTTCATCAGACTGTGGGCCAACTTTAGTTCAAGTTTCGCTATGCTATTCCCAGAGTTGAAGCCAAATCATGAAATCACCTTTAAATTTATTTGAATATAATTCAAGCGATTATTAGTTTACTTGATTGGTTCCTCAAACTTTTCTTGTACTCCCACGAGTCTGAATGGGTTCTGAATGCAGATTTCGCATGCCACTTGACCAAACCCTAAGTCAGGCTTGGTCCGTGCCAAGCCGCAAGCTATTGCAATAGCTTTACGGAACTTTCGACGATGTAGGGTGGCATAAGACGTTGCAGGCGCTACCTTTACGTATTTCTTACATAAAGCTGTGCTTACGTCATGTGCCAAAAATAGGCCTGCTAGACGAAATATGTCTATCAAAGGAGCATGTCTTCAAAACACCTAATGTCCTTTTTAAGATGTATCACAGATTTTAATCCTAGATAAAAATATTTTCTCTAGTAGCCCTGTTTAGCACTCTCCAACAGACCGCGACCTTACTTCACGTTAAGTTACGCTACGCTATTCCAGAGTTTACACTAAATCTTTAAATCGCCGTCAAATTTACTTTAATATAACTTAAGAAATTTTTAATTTACTTAATTCGTTCCGTACACGTTTCTCTTACTCCCATGAGTCCCATTGTTTTCCAAATGCAGATTTTGCACGCCATTGGAACGCACCCTAACTAAGGCTCGTTCCTTTCCAAGCCGCAAGCTATTGTAACAGCTTATCGAAGCTTCAGACGACGTAGGATGGCATAGAATGACATAAGCACTACTTCTACGTCTTTCTTACATAGTCCATCACACGTCAGAAAGCAATGGTAGACTATTAAATGATATTTTTAGTAGATAAAAAAGGTAAATATCGTAAAAGACGACAGATGATTGGAAAAGGGTTGGAACTCCAAAGAAGATATTCTACGTTATGGATTCATTGTTATTTTCACACGTTTTTGCGGTGCCCAAAGAGGTGGGGGGCTAAAACTTTTTTGACAACAAGAAATACCAACACTTTTTTTTTTGGCAAGCGTAAAGAACCCTCGAGGGACTGTGGCAGGGTGGGCATGGTATAGTGGCCAATGTAAATTAGAGATAAAGTTGAAACATTTAATATACATGCATTATACGCTGTATAGAAGTAATAGAAAGCAATTCCTTAAACTTTAATTCAATTAAAGATCTGTGTAGCGATTGTTGAGAGTGCAGTAAAATAGATTTATTGATTATATGAATAGGAAAATGCCGTTAGACAATCTTTAATACATTTGAAATTGTAGGAAAAAATGCTACGTAGAATAACATTGTAAATATAGATCAGAATATTATAAAACTGAATATACTACAATTCTACAATTAAACATCTTTGATGCATTATTAGAATAAAAAATTAAACGTTTTAAATGCAATCCATGCTGTAAACCTGTCAATTTACCAAATAATTCATGCGGGGCGAACAGAAAATTTCAAAGGAGTATGTCTATTTTTAACGATATTTTCTTATTTAATCGTAAATTTAACATTATTCTTGACCAGAAAATTAGGATAATATATATATATATATTTAAATACAATAATGTATGCTAAAACCTCTCGCAAATTATATCCACGTTTTCTAATTCCTCTGGGCTACTTGAAGAAGCGACTTCCACTGCAATTTGTACTTTTCGATAATGTTCGATAATTTTGGAAGAATATAACGGTTAATGGGTTATTGATGTTTTTTGGGTGACTTAAAAAAATAAGCAACAGGAGAAGCGTTTTCGGCTGCAATCGTTCGTTCGCGGCAGTTTATTTGCGGAAGTTAGAAAGTTGTTGTGGTTATTGGATTATAGACTTCTTTCAGTTGACTTCAATCATCATCGGGTGATCTCTGGTAACAGGGAACGGGAGAAGTGGCTTTGGCTGCAATTGTTCGTTCGCGGCAGTAAGTTTGAAGATGTTTGAGGGTTGTTGTAGTTAATCAGTTTTCACTTTTTTTGTGACTTCAATCATCATCGGGTGACCTCTGGGAACAGGAAACAGGAGATGTGGCTTCGGCTGCAATCGGCTTATCTCGCCTATATTTGACAAAGTTATAGGGTTGTTATGGTTATTACATTATTGACTTAATTCAGGTAATTTCAGTCATCTGTGTGTGATCTATGATAATAAGCAGCCGAAAGAGCGGATTCGGCTACATCAGTCGTTTTCGGCAGTGTCCCTGATGTTAGAAGGTTACTAGACTGCTCACATTATTGACTTATTTCAGGTAACTTCAGCCATCTTCGGGTGATCTATGGTAATAAGCAACGGGAGAAGCAACTTTGCCTTTATTTGGTCATTCTTGGCATAGTTCAACAATGTAAGAGGGCTGTTGTTTAATTGAGGTATGGATTTATTTCGGGTAACTTCAGCCATAATCGAATATCTATGGGCGTAAGCTACGGGTGTATATTTTATACTGTCAGGTTAATAAGGTACATCGTACCTAAAATAGGGGGCGTAAAGCGGCATAAGGAGCTGTGTGGTGGGGTGAAATGGGACGTAGTAGGGCCTTGATCAAAATGTGGTGAGGCTGTAAGGGGCCTTAACTATTCAAAAACACAAAAAAATCCATACATTTTCGCGTCATATTGTGAAGGGGAAGTAGGGCCTTGGGATGGTCGTGGGGGACCTTAAAAAGTCTGTAGGAAGGCAGCTAAAAAATTAAGGGGAGGGGGTGGTCGTTGGGGGCGAGAATAGGTGGGGCGGGCGTTGTGAGTCAAAGTTAAACTAAGAAAATAGGTAAAAACAGCATATTTTTACCAAAGTATCTTCTGTTTAGAGTGTAAATGAGGTGAGAAGCTTAGGGGGGGCATTACTTACGTCCCATACAAATTCACTATATAATATTGAATGATATATACATATATATTCCTATACTATATAGTTATTTTGGTGGGTTTGTCCACACACCCTACACCCCCTTGGTCCCCCCCCCCCTCCCACGCCCCTCCACAAAATAAGGGAAAATTCTTCATATTTCTCTGGGAAATCAACCCAACTAAAAATATGTCAGCCCCTCCCACTGACGCCTCACGCCCCCCTCACTACTTTGATTACCCCCCCTCACCCCGCCCCCCACAAAATATAGTAAATTTCTCTCATTTTCTCCGTTATTACAAGAAATTAAAAATTTCCGCTTCCCCCCCCCCCCACATGAACTTAGAAATTTAACTAAACATGTCATAGTTATCCTATTTTTAGATGCCCCCCCTTGGCCCCCCAACGGCCCCCCCGCAG
>JAPYYV010003413.1:0-18416 GCA_030522625.1 Copidosoma aretas
CCTTTCATTTGATACCCATATTAAAATGCTCTTTACAAAATAGATAGTCCGTCATTTTGCTGCAGCCGCCATTTTGAATTTGAAAAGGCGTGGGTGCAAAATATATGACTTTACTCCGCTCATTAAACTCTTTCATTTGATACCCGTATTGAAATGCTTTTTACAAAATAGATAGTCCGCCATTTTGTTGCAGCCGCCATTTTGGATTTAAAATGGCATATGACATCGGAGCATATTAAACTTAAAGTATGTAATAATTTAAGAGCAATTAAAAAGAGAATCTAAAAAATAAGATGTAACAATTATCAAAATAACCAAAATAATGCATCATTTCTAATGTTCTGGCCGCCATTTTGCTGCCGCCATCTTGAATTTTTCAAAATTATCTCAGTTATTGAGCTTTACATCCTTAAAATTCTAAGCGATGATTTTGTGTTGTGTCCGGAAAAAATTATTGCCATTTCTGTAAGGAAAAAAGGCGATTTGGTGTTTTGGGGCATTTTAGGGGATTTTTACTGCCCCCCCTGGATCGTGCCACACCTCCGGACCAATTTTCCTTCAATCTACTGTCCAAACCCATGAAAATAAAAAAAAAAATCATCGAAATCGGCCCACGTGTCGGGAGTTATCTAATTTTGACAAAAATTTTCTCATTTTGTCCCACTGTGCGCCGGCTGTTCTGCATGGTCGCATGGCGAACCCATTGAGTATAGTTTTCAGCTCGCGCTCCACTTTAGTACAGCAGTATTTTACTGTAGTGCGTCGATTATACTATACTCATAGATCAGCGCACGAGACTGAGGAGTGGTGCAGTTGGTGCTTCACTTTAGTGTGCCCTGCTCTCTGCAGTAAGTCGCCAGCGATCCGTTTATATAATAGCCCAGCTGGCCACCTAAGAGACAAAGCACGCTACACTTCTCTCTGTGTAGGAGAAATCGTCATTTATTTGCGGAGGTCTTGCGCAGCGTGCAAGAGGTTGAAACTTGCTACGGTTTTTGTAAATTGAAATTTTGTACGTTTATAAGAATATAATGGCACAAAGGCCAGATAAACACATGAATGACATATTATTTATAAAATTTTAGACTTAATTTACTGGATTAGATGTTTCATCTTTTAAATATTTGTAAAAAAAAATGGGACTTTATCCATCGATAGTACACTATACACCAGTAGCCATGAGGTAAATAGATACGGTTTATGCATATAAACATACTACTTTTATTTAATATATTTATTATATACTGTTAATATATTTTTTTTAATTTCATAATATTTGCTGTACAAGAACATTAAGGCACCTGTATCTGTTTACTTTATTATGCAAGTAAGTGAGACTTATTAATGGTCAAACAGTGTTTAATTTTAGAGGCTTATCAGTAGAATTAGAAAAAAAAATCACGCCTGTAGACAAAAAAAGGACATATCGTATACGAAATCACAGATTATTGACTATTCCGAAGAAATACAGTGAGACATGGTCTAACACCAGAACATACACTACATTTACGACCCAATTAAAGACGTAGACTAGTTTTGTTAAGATAGATGGATTAGCGTAAAAGATAATTATAAAGTTATTACAATAGTGAAAGGGCTTTATAAAAGGATAAATGAGGACATAAAGTGAATAGCATGTGCACATACAATTAGAAACTTGGTAACAGAGATCACAAATTTTATTATAAAAACAAAATGTTTAGACCTTAACAAAAAATAACAAATAGAAAGCTTATTTTACACAATAATGAAACAATAGTAAGGATGTGATGTAAACTAGGAAGTATCTTATTTCCAATATTTTATTTTTTGATCTTGCTATCAGATTTTCTTTAAGTACATACTACGAAAGTAAGTTGCCAAGAAATTAAGATTAATCGCTTTGCGTACCGCCAGAGAACTGAAATTTTTCAATGCATTTCAAATGGAAAAATCATTTTTTTGGCTTTGTTTCCAATTTTTCCACGTTTAGCCACAAAGACCCCACTGGCTACCCAAAATAAATGATAAAATTCATTTTT
The DNA here is from genome assembly GCA_030522625.1 of Copidosoma aretas. Classification (NCBI taxonomy): domain Eukaryota; kingdom Metazoa; phylum Arthropoda; class Insecta; order Hymenoptera; family Encyrtidae; genus Copidosoma; species Copidosoma aretas. Next base: position 2,022 of record JAPYYV010003413.1, read on the forward strand.
CTTGTATTCTTCAGTACGTCAAAACTTATATTAATTACTTATAAGGTACTCTAGCCTTGTGTATTGTTGGTCACCCCTTGAGTGATGCTCATTTACCAAAAATTCTAGATTTTTAAGTTATTTTTTCCGTTTTCCTTACTTTAAGCTGGTGGAATGTAATGACATATTGTTGTTAGTAATTTTATTTCTTTTTGTATCATTCTACAATGTGTAAAATTTATTAACAGGAGTTCTTCTAGTCTTGAGTTTTGTTGGTAACCCACAAAATTGGTCTAGTATGCAGAAAAATCGTTTTTTTTTTAAATTTTGGTTCCTTTACTCTTGCAATATGTCTCACTACTTTTAATTTTATTTGTCTAGCGTATTACTACAAGTGACAGGTTTCCCAATTGCCTTCTTGGGTTGCTTTTCCAGTGCTACCCTCTTTAATGGAATTGATTTACCAAAAAAAAATTGTTTTCAGCTTTTTCCGTTTTGTGTAGTACTTAGTTGTGTAATTCATTTGGTGCGTTGGACTCCACATTTAAATACACCCATCTAGTATCTTATAAGTTAGATGTAAACTGCTCTCCTAGGTAGGCGTAGCATGCGCATGCATCATTGACATCACTGTACTCCGAAAACTTAATGCAAAATCTTAGTTTCTCGAAAATTTCTTATGACTTCTAAAGATTTCTGCTGACTTGTCGTGTTTTTAAAAATTATATTTTTTTTATAATGATTTCAAAACTTTTTTTGACCTCCAAGAGTCTGTTAATAATTTTTGGATGACTCGGTATGATGTCTAAGATCAGATTGTTCAAGGATTTCCAGTAGTTCGCAGTTTCTAGATCACAAAGCCCTAATGCTTCCACATTGTACAAGTAGAAAATCATATATTTCATTTATTAACCTTAATCTATTAGTTGATTAAGTCACCTTCTCGATTGAATATTTTATAATATTGCCTAGTGAACCCTAATATTCTTTACGTCATTTTAAAGCTTACAATTTCTTCCATTTGTACTTAGTTTTTACTAAGAGTTAAGGTATGTTTAGGGACATATCGGAACATAATTGATCGAGGTTTAATGGTCTCCATGCACATGCATGTTAAACGTCAATTTTCAAGCAACTCGTTTGCAAAAATTTACCTGGTGATATGTTTGAAATTTTGAGAGATGATTCGTTTCATATCGAAGTACAAATCCCTCAAGTCTTAGTCATAGTTAAGGTAGTTCAATTTCGCGATGAGCCACCTTAAGGTAACTCTGGTGTTTGTTATCTACGAGACACAAGTCCATAAAATTTCGAGATCATGTTAATAAAATATGCTAAATGCAATCGCAATGAAGAAATCCCGTAGTTATTAATATTACTTTCGAGAAAATCGCTTCCTAAAATCACCAATTGAACATGTAGGCTTATAAGAATTATCAGAAATTAAGTATAACTCTGGAAGTACGCGATAAACCTTAAACAATTGAGTATACATACAAAAAGATACAACTTAAATGTATCATTTTTAATAAATCGCCCTTACTTTTTTTTTTAATATCCATATGCCCCTTCAGGGGCTCCCCGCTTGTTAAGGCACTAAAGGCCGAAGCCACTTCAAAATCATCAAGAGCGATTAAAATATAATAATTTTTAATTGAAGACCCAGATCGAATAACTCGCCCGACGCTCGAGATGGAATTAAGTTTGTGACCATGAGGACAATTCAAAAAAGGCCCTGAAATGATTTAAAAAAAATATTTGTTCATGTAGAATGAAAATCGTTATCTTTTTTTAATTTACTAATTTTTGATATGATTAATCCTTTTCAAGATGAAAAATAACCATATTTTTTGGAAACCTAAATTCTATAGATTTTCAAAACACAAATCGCTGTTTTTCAGCCAATTACAATCGAATCTCGTTGAAACTTGTTATGTGCAATATTCTAGCGTTGCTGAGAAGCTAATTATGATTTATAAAATTTGTCATCATCAACAAACATTCAATGACAAATAGACAGGGCAAGAATTTCTAAACTTATATTTAAACAAAAAAAGTATGCGGGGAAGTTTTAGCTTAGCAAAACTTTATAGGACACTGTTGTTCCTCAGGAATTAAAGAAGTTTATTTAAACTTTAATCGTCATTTATTTTTCAGATGTTCCTATACTAACCTATAATCGTAGTTAGTCGGTCGAATTTTTTGGGACATCTCGAAATCGCTTGAAAATCCAGTTATTCAGTAATCGAGGCCCGACATCAGAGAGGCTCTCCCCACTCCTTAGTACTTCCTATTCAATTGTGCTCCTCAGCGATCGAAAGCCGGAAAAGTACTCATTTTCAAAAGTGTTTTTAAGAGGAATCTTAGCTACTAATTGTAATTACGTAGTTGTAGAGGAATATCTTACGAACAAATATTAATTCAAAAAATCTAATGTGGACAATTTTTGGCGAATTCTCCGCCATTTTCGCAAAATACCTTTTTTTACATTTTTGCAAATTGTATGATCGATGCTAGGTATTACAAACACCTACAAATTGAGCCCCGAAAAAGGTTTCTAGGACTATTAGAAGCCTTCTTATTGAATGTCCAAAAATGGCCATTTTCAGTGGTTTTTATTTTTTCGAGGAAAAAGTTTGGGGACTGATTTGGACTCTTAAAAACTTTTTTTTTTGTATTTTATAACGCTGTTTCACACTTTTTTTTGTTTTAGGAAAAAAATTGTCTTATGCATCGAAAATTCCAAAAAAAAACCTGTTTTACGGACCCTTTTGACCTTTTTTTACCGTGAAAATTTGCTTTCTCAAAACATACTCATCTATTTTTGCTATTTTTTTTATTATTGTGTCGTCGAAAAAGTGGACAAAAGATTTTTTTGAAAATATAGAGCCAATCCGCTAACTCGTCGGCACTATCAGGTTAGGTCGTCTACCATTTGTGTATAGCGATGAAAAGTTATCTCTCTCAGCTGTTTCTTGAAGAACTGAGTTTAAAACTATTCGGAAAACTTCTTCGATTATTGAGCAACAACTTTGTCTCTGTAAGTTTTGCCAAGCTGAACCTAGACGCATACTTGTTTTCGTTGAATTTTACAAGTTTCAAAATTCTTCCACTGTGTATTTGTTATGAAAAATTAGTTAATATTCATAAATTTCTCAAAGTCCAATCAGTTTATCGGCAACACTGAGTTATTCCTTAAGCCCCTACCATGTTTCGAACAAATTCGATTGTATTTGACTAAGAAACAGCTATTTATGTATTGAAAATCTAATGAATTTGACTCTCCAAAAAGTACGGTTTTACTTTTCATCTCAAAACGTAAAAATCAGATAAATAATTTTTGAATTAAAAAAGATGTAAATTTTTATTTTTTACAAGCTGTTATTTTTTTCAAATTGCTTCAGCAACTTTTTTACCCCTTGGTCGCGAACTGAAATTACGTCTTGAGCGTCGGGCGAGTTATTCGATACGAGTTCTTAATTGTTTCAATGCCTACTAATTTAACAATTTACTATAGTAATTGCCCAAAAGCTACTGCGTATTACAAATCATTCCAATACAAATGTTCGTAAAAATTAGTGTGATTGTACGTTATTCAAGTACATTCAAATCAAGTCGTACAATCGGTTATGTTTAATAAAAAGGCATGTACAATTTTTTATATTTTTTATACACGTCAAATATTTGAAAACAATTTTATTGTTTGAATCAAACAAAAAATTCATTTTTTGTATTTTTTTATTGTTTTTCTTTACTTTCTTGACACTTAATTTTGTAAGTTGCAATTTTCAAATTAAGTCGTAAGTGAGTAAAGAATAACAATAAAAATAAAAATTAAAAAAATGTTTTGTTCCACTTTAATAATAAAATTATTTTTTACAAATTTTTGACGTATCTGTAAAATATACAAAATCATATTGCTTTGTTATAATGCATAATCTATTGTACAAATTAATTTGGATGTACTTGAATAACGTACAGTCAAACTAATTTTTACGTACATTTGCATTGCAAGGTTTCGAAATATATAGTAGCTTTTGGACAGTTATTCTGATTTATTAACAAATTAGTGAAAATTAAAACAATTGAAAATTATGAAATTTTAGTAGCTCTTGATGAATTAGATCAACTAATGGTATAAATTATATAGAGAATTCTTTGAAGTCAACTGATATAAAATATAATTTTAAGATTATCTTCTCATGCAATTTAAAAGCACGAGAGCTTGCAATTCTTCTAGAAACTGCGCACTAATAAAAATTTTTTAATAATCTGTATCCTCGAAATCATCCAAAATTATACGGAAATTATTCGCAGACTCTCAGAAGTCCAAGAAGATTTTGGAATTATTCTAAAATGAGTATAATTTCTAAAAATACTCTTATTTTTTTTTTGTAAAGGGGTTAGGAGAGGTAATCGGCAAAAGACTTCTCCGGTCCATCAGACCGGTGAGAGTGTCGGATTCACCCGGGCGCCTAACAACTAAAACTAACCTCCTCGCATGGGGACCAGTGCAAAGCACTATGCCCTCCTAGGTTTAAAAACACGACAAGTAAGCAGAAATCTTTGAAAATAGAAAGAAGTTTTTAAGACACTGAAATTTTGCATCGAAATTTCGAGGTACAGTTGTGTCAATGATGCACACTACGCCTGCTTAAAAAAACAGCTATATTTTAACTCACATGATACTAGACGGATAAATTTAAATATTTTTTTTCGGTAAATCAACCCCATTAAAGAGGATAGCACTGAAAAACCAAGCCAAGAAGGCAACTGAAAAACCTGTCACTTGTTTTAATGCACTATGCAAATAAAATTAAAAGTAGATAGACGTATTGTAAGGGTGAAGAAATCGAAAATAAAGAAAAATAAAAAAAAAAAGATTCGTCTGCATACCATACTTATTTTGGGTAACCCAGTAACCAACAGAACGGAATACTAGAGAAGCTACTGATAAATACTAACATATTTACGAATGGTACGAAAATAATTAATAGTTACAAAAATTAGTATTCTATTTAGTTCCGTTAGCGTAACGTAGGAAAAACGGAATAAAATAAGCTGAAAATTGCGATTTTTAGTAATTTAGCCCGATTTGAAGGGGTTACAAACAGGACACAAGGCTCTAGTAACTAGTTATTAGTAGAATACAAAAAAACTAAGTTAAACAATTAATGTTGGGTAGCAACTGAGGTCTTAGCGGCCAAAAGAGGAAAAGAAACGAAAAAAACGCCTAAAAACATGATTTTTCTGCATATTATACCGATTTTGGGGTTATCGACAGAACGCAACACTAGAAGAGTTACTTATTTTTACGTATTGAAGAGTGTTATAGAGAGAAATGTCAGTACTTTTATTCGTATTTTATTACATTCGATCGGCTTATAGTCGGAAATATAGAAAAAAAATAAAAATCCCGATTTTCGGTAAATTAGCCCTACGTTATATGTGACCAAGAATACACAAGAACCAATTTACATAAGTTTTTACGTACTGGAGAATACAAGCAAAGAGTCTTATTATTTTTTCTGGATAGCCGGTCTTCGTGGCTAAAAGTGGAAAAAAGGGAAAAAAGCCAAAATAATCGATTTTCTTATTTAAAATTCATTGGAAAATTTCAGATCCTTTTGCAGCCCACAAATTTGAAAGCGATCAATTTGATTGTTGTTGGCAACTTACTTTTTTGGTGTGTACTTGAAGAAAATCTGGTAGTAAGGTCAACAAATTAAATTTGAGGAATAACGGACACCATATCATCTAAGAAATGCAAAAGTAAGATCTAAAACCATGATACTTTGCTTTGAAAAAGGGAGTTAAATCTACTTGTTTCTTGATTCAAATGAAAAAAAGTCAAACAGAAACAAAAGCAAGAATGTATACATAGTCTAAGAACCACTGAATGAGGGTGTGAAACTATTATTCTTTGCGTTAAGTAGACCTATTTCACGCACTTATTCTTGGATTTAAATAAAATAAAAATACGTACACCATTTTAAAAAGCTTTAAGGATCACAAACTATTAAAATATTTCAATACACAAATCAGAAGTTACAATAATAAATATCCTTAAAGGCATAGACTTGGGAAGATCAGAACTCCTAGATAAGAATATATGAAATTATAGTCTCCAAGATAATGACTTGAAGCATAAGAGGGAAAAGACAAAAAATCAGATACCATAGGTTAAGGAGGTTTGGAAGGAAAGTCGGAAATGTAGAACTCTGTTGAAAAAAATATATGTTTTTTATTAGCACCTTAACAATGCATATCAATTTTTCCAGATTTTTCGCCGGGAAAAATGTTGAGAGATAATGTTGGAAATAGGCAATTTAACACGGGCTCTTATGGATCGACGAGGTTTACTTGCCTTTTCCTTAAAAATACGGCATGATATAAATTTGTTGGAGCAAATAATTAAGTTCGTACATGTACCATAGTACGAAAAGAAGATATTCGTGACGATAAATCAGGCCTTGCCAGGAATTTTTTTGAGTAATCATCGAGAATATAAGAAAGTAGCGAGTCACTCCTATGCTCAACATATGGGAGCGTCGTCTGATGTCATTTTAATTTTTCCGCGTCATGAGACTTAGTAGCATAATCACTTCTAGAACTTCTTAAAGTCAACATCATGATCTGAAACTTGACACAGTCCTTCTCTAGACCTTCAACTTTAATGCTGTGCTATACAAATTTGGGTTTCCGAAAATTCATAACACACATTGGTTGGTAGAAGTTGAAATTGTTTATCTGAACGATGAATGTCAAATAAGACAGAAAGCATTGCATTGACACCTTCTTTTTTAAAAATAAGTAATTTACCAAGGATTTTCAAAACAAGCGTTACACAGCATCGAAGCTTATAAAATTCGGAACAGCTTAAGACTTTAGTTATTGACCATTATGTGAAAAAAACCAGCCTAACATACAACTATAGCACAACACAGTACGAAGTTTTTACAATTATTTAATTCAAAAGTTTTTTCTTGGCGAAACAAAGTGTTTATTTGACTCTTGCACCCCCCTCCCTTTCGCCTTCCAACCCTCTGTAGTTTTTAATTGGGTGGTTGTAGATAGTTAAAACTGATACTCCGTAAATAAAACCTAAAACGGTTTCTTGTAGTGCTGCTCAAATTATGGTAGCATTAACTGTTGCTAAGATGAGAAAAGATGATTTTGAGAAAAAATTTTTTGGCTAAGTTTTAGATGGTAATTACTTTTTCCGATGAATTCAACGTAGATTAACACCTTTTTGTATCATTATTAACTTGAAAACATACTTCGCGTTGTCAAGTCACGTTTGCTAACTTCGTTTATAAAGACATAATTCTGTATGTTTTGTTTGTAGGTTAGTGTCCTACTATCTTATCATTCAAAAGTACTTGAGATATTATCCCAAGCGCTACTGTTCGCTGCTAAGTGTAATAAACACCACCTCAACTTAAAAATAATACTTGATAAAAGTGATACTATTGTACTGTTTTACAGAACACCACGGTTTTATATATAAGTTTTAAATAAATTCCTCGTCTGATTTTCAAAACAATCTTTATGCAATAGTGCGATTAATTTCAAAATTTCTTGGGGTAAGATATTGTTTGTGTTCGTGGTTGCAGGTGTAGTGAGCTTGGAACGTACCGTTACACCACTTTCCTTGACCTGTTTCCGAGAGCAGTGCGATGTTGAACCTACATTATCCTCAAGCTTTACCTGTAGCAATAAATACCAAATAATTGGTACAAGTCTAAGGCCAGTATTTTTATTATTATTATTTTTATTATTATTTTTTTTTTTATTTACTGGTACACCAACTTTTCGTGGATTTTTATGGGCACCCTCTTCCACATAGGCGTGGAGGGTGTTGATCCTAAACCAAACTATATGACCCCTTTTTTTACCCTATACCCCATCGTAACCTATAACCCATAACCCCTTGTCCCATCTTCCCCAACTAATATTACCCTCTCTCTCCACCCATGTACCCCACCTCACCCCCAGGGGTTCCGCACCTACCCAGAGCGCCCACGGAGCCCACCTCTGGGTCACCCTGTGATACACTTGCAGAACTAGCTGCAAGACTTTCGGAACAAATTCCAGCCTGAAACAACTCCGAAAAAATTTCCGAGTTCACCCGACCGGATTCGAACCCGCGCTTCATTAGAACAGCCGTATCGCAACTGACTAAGATTTGCATCTTAGCCAACTGAGCTGCGACTGCTCCTTCGATACTATTTTAATTAATTTTCTCTGTTTATTTATGAAATAACCGCAAGTTTATAGTGCACTTGATTTTGAAATTATCTTGTAATAATATTTTGTTTGTGCTCGTGGTTTTAGGTGCAGTGAGGTTGGATCATACCGTAAAAATTTTTTTCTTGTCCTGCTCCCGAAACTAGCCAGTAGTTAAACCAACATTTTACCTGACCCCTTACCTGTAGTTATAAGCACGAAATCACTATAACAAATGTGAGGTTGGCTCGTATGAGCAGTTTATCCTAAAATACATGGAACTTATCTCTTTCCAAGTTGCTATAACAAAAGTATCATTGATTTTTTAAATTATTTTTCTTATCTACATGTTATCCACATAATAAATCAGCGTAACACAAGTATGCACAATTCATCATACAAGTATGTAATATTCACCTAAATGTTGTTATTAGACTTGAAAAGTATGACTAGGATCCCTTTTCATTTAAGGTAAATAGACATTGCTATTCCTCTCTGACAACAATAAATTAATAATGCTTTTTTCTCCAAGATTATTTGATATTTCTTTTATTCTTATGAAATTATTTATATTGCTCATTCCCTAAGGACATTGTAGATATTACTATTTACCATAGGCGAAGAATGACATTGCTGTATTCTTCAGGAAAAAACCAACATTGCTGCTTCTCTGGGTAATAAATTAATATTGTGTTCTTTCGCAAAAAATCTTTATTAATGTTTTCATCGTCAGATAATTCAAGACATTTCTTTTTCCTTGGTTTAAGATAGATATCGCGGTTCCTCTCAGTCAAAGGTTGAAGTTAAAATTTCCCTTCATTTAAGGTACTCCTTTACCCTCTGGCAGAGATATACGAGAGAAATCCAATAAGTACTTAGCTTGCAAAATAAAATCGGAAATTTTCGAAAACTAGCGATTGATTCCTCAACATAGTCTCCTTTTAGCTCGATACACTTGATCAGCGATTGTCCAACTTCTTTAACCCGTCTGAAGAATAGGTTTTCGCAGCCTTAGCAGTTCGTAGCCTTTGACGACCAATTTGGTCGTGGCGACCTAGATGGCACGGTAGAGGTGTGAGCCGGTGCATTGCCATGGTGAAATAGCACTTTTTTCTTCGCCAAATGTGGCCATTTTTCTGCGATTCGGCGTAAAATCGGCCCAATATTTCAACATAGTAGAGCCCTGTGATCGTTCGGACCTTCTTCAGGTAGTCGATGTAGATCACACCTTGTGAATCCCAAAAAACGGTGGGCATCACTTTTTCGGCCGATAGGACCGTTTTCGCCTACCTCGGAGCACGTTCGCCGGGTAAAATCCACTATTCCGACTCTTTCTTGGTCTCTGGTGTGTACAAGTGGATCCATGTTTCATCGACGGTCACGAAACGACACATAAACTCTTTTAGATTTCTCTTTAACAGCGTCAAACACTGCTCTGATGTGGTCTTACGGTTGCACTTGTTGCTCGGAGTGAGCAAATGTGGCACCCATCGCACTGGCAGCTTTCTTATGCCCAATATTTCATGCAGGATATGACCCACGCGGTCTTTTAAGATGCCTACTGTCTCAGCTTTCTCGTACACCTTCAACCGGCGTGGACGCGGGTGATCCGCCAATACAAGATCATGGAATTTTGTAACGTTATCCTTCGTGGTAGCCGTTTTTGGGCACCTGGGCGTGGCTAATCAAAATCCGACATGCGACCACGTTGAAACTCGTTAAACCAATTTTTCACGGTCGCCATCTAAGGAGAAGAGTCATCGTACACAGCATCCAAGCACTCTTTGATTTTGCTGCGCGATTGTCCTTCTAAAAATAAGAATAATATTGCTCTTTTTTCATTTTTCTAAAATCCGCGGACACGCCAGCTTTCACACGTGGTAAAAAAAAAACTTAAAAGTCCGATTCGGCTAAAATCACAACAGTAGCCGTCTGCTAATATGTACTACCCGATAGTAAATTTCTCTTGAAATCGTGACGCTATTGGGCTGTGAGGCTAACTTATCGGACCGCTCTCGTATATCACAATTACCCTTAAGAAACGAGAAATATTACAGTTTTTTTCAGGTTTTTATTGTTATCGCTATTATACTAAGGACATGATTAATATGACACTCATGACAAAACAGATATGAATGTTACTACCAGGCAATACAAAAATATCGCTGGTCTCTTAAGGCAATATTTAACATCGCTTCGATCCTAAGGCTATTCAAGATACCGATGTCCCCTTTAAGCCAAAATCGATATTGCTATTCACTTCAGACAATTATTTATCGTTAACGCTTTGTCATTGTAAAGTCATCAAAAATATTACTTTTACGATAAGACAGGTAAAGCTGTCCACTGCATTTAAGAGTTCAAGATGAAGAAGAAATTTATGCATAACACTTTAACATCACAATAAATAACATTCAATTTTTTATATCGCGAATCTCCTAATGCGCTAACTGATAATCTTTTAATCATAAGAGACTTAGTATCTTTATTCACTATCGCAGACACTTTTTGCTGTATGGAAAAGCTTTTTTTTTCTCTCTAGGGAAACATATTGTCGCATACGCATTACAGTAAATATGACTTGGAAATAAATTATTATAGTCTTTTTTCCCAAGAATGGAATTAAAAATGGGTTTGCCATTGAAAAATTTCAGATATCGCCTTTAACTAAGGGGTAGATATCGCTGTTTCCTCAGAAAAAAAATGATATTGCTGTTTTACTCGGACCGGCATACCGCGTTACGACTAAAGCGTTGTCTTATATACGCTCAGTTAAAGATAATTTTTATTTCTCTTATAAGACATGATAGATATTAGATATTGATAGAGATACCTATTTTTTCAGGTGAAAAGAGATACTGACTTGATTCGTTGTTTTTCTGATATTATTATTAGTATCTCTTTATTTGTGGAGTTATCAATGGTACCACTTCCATACCAAGATAAATAATAAATTTTTTTTAAATGAAACAAATGTCAATGCTTTTTTAAAGCCAAGAGCGATATTACTGTTCCAGACCAAAAGAAATAAGGTTCAAACATAAAAAAACATGTGTTACAGCAATTTGACAGCGGGATATTGTTGAACAAGCTATTGTACAAGAAGGCAAAATAAATCGAACCGACAGCTGCTATCCGGGCTGGAATAGAGTGGATCTTCAAAGGTCAAAACCAGTGTTTCGCGTCTGATAGCTAAACTGTGCATCCTATCGAAAAAGTCAAACATTTAAATTGTAGGTGATATAAATATCTACAACATTTGTATCTATCATTTTTACCCTAACCTCAAAGTTCTTCGGAAAAATGTAAAAAACAGGTTCTCGACAAAAATAATTAGTTGAGCCTAAAATTTGACAAAAGATACCATTAAGTGTCATAAAAATACAGTTATTTTTCAGACACAAATTTTAAGAGTTTTTTGTTAAATTTTATTTTTATAAAAAAAAGCAAAATATTCCACTGTGATTCCTCTGAAAACTACGCCTTCTACAAAGTCTTATCTTCGCTCACCTACTCGTTGTTAAGTCTGCTTTCGTTGAATGGTAAAAAAATCGTAAACTGCTATGAAAAAATTGGTCGGAAAATTGCAATTTTAAAGAAAGGCTTTTTTCGTGGTAATAGCCATATTTATCGTTAAATAATTGTTACTAATTTATACAATAATTGTTCTTACTTCAAATCAAATTGTTTACTTAAAGTCGATAGCATCATAGATATTCATGGGTTGGGAGTATGAAAGTGATGCGTGGAACTCAAGAGCCGTGATGTTCGGAACGCATGTTGGTCCTTGCTTCAGGCGTTCGGAACGGTACGATTACTCGGGTCATGAGACTTACGATTCCTACCCATAAAATTCTAGTGTTTATCCGATAAAATTCATGGCTTAGACGCATAGTACGCTCCGAGATCGAAGTCATGATATTTCTCTCCGTGCACCTATACATACTGCAAATCCAAAATTAAGCAGCATTTGGAGCAAGTCAATAACCTAACAAGCCAGCGCGCTCGTTGATTGATAGTTAAGTAAATAAATTGTCTGTGATAAATATTCTATAACCTAATGACCCAGCGGACTTATTGGTAAATAAGTGAGTTAAAAAATTATCAACAATAAATAATCAATAATCTACTGACCCAGCGAGCTTATTGATAAATAAATAAATATATTAGCGCTAAAAAATTATCCATAACCTAACGACCCGGGAATAAATACATAAATTATTAATAAAAAGTAATTCATAAGCTTATGACTAAGCACGCTTGGCGATTGATAAATAAAAATACTATCGACAACAAATAATCTATAACCCATTGACTCAGTGCTTGCTGATAGATAAATACATAATTCATAACAAATAATTGATATCCTAATCACCCAGAAAGCTTGCTGATTGTTAAATCAATAATCCATAACAAATAATTAATATGGCAACGACCCATCGTGCTTTTTAAATAAATAAATAATAAAAATAATTATATCTAGCATAATAACCTTTGATTATTCATTTAAAAAATTATAAATGATTAAAATACAGAAGTAGCTGACATAAGGCCTTGTGTATTTGTTCCAATGCCAGGCTCTTAATAATAACTTAAAAAGATAATGCTAATGACCCAGAGCCATATTACTTTAATTGCATATTTGTTTACGCAGTCGATTTCACGTATTCTGAAAAATAAAACGAAATCCCTCTTAGAGCTGGCACAACTTGATTATGTACTTACTAGGCTGTTGATTATAATTTGAAAGAAAAAACCAAATAACAATAAATGCTGATTTACCTTGCTTATCTTTTAATCTGTCGATTATTTGTAACCTCATAAGTCAAATCAATGACGCAGCGAGATACTCGAGGTATACTTTTCTTTGAGTATCCACATGTAATTCTAGGTCGAGCGAATTCCGTGATCCAAATTCTTAGTGGAATTTTGCTTTGTGGGAATCAGGGTAGATTCAACGTAGACCATGGAATTCGACGTAAACAATCTACTAAGCGACAGTTTCTAGTGTATTTTGTCCGTGAGAATGCACGTACGAAATCTACGAGATATTTATCCTTAGTGACTTTTTCCACGTGAAATCTCACGTTAAACTTTTACGAAACTTCGACTTTGGCAACAAAGAAATTTATCAATTCAGAAGTTTACGTGGTGAGTCCACAAGAATTTTATAATGATAGATTTTCCCCTTGTGGAGTCCCACAGTCTGCATAGGATCAACGCTGATTTAGACGTGTGAATTCTCTGCAAGAATCCATTAGTACTCTTGCTAAGGTAAATTCGGTTCTCGTGGTATTCCACTAAGAGTATTTTTAAGAACTTTATTTTGTGTAAATTAATCAAAGTAATATTCTATGGTCTACGTAAAATCCTCGTTGAATTCCAGTGTAGCTTCTATTAAATAATCCAGTTTCATTTTTGCATCCAACAAAATTTTAGAACAAATTAAACGTCTAATTGATCTCTCTGGGTCTAACAATATTACTTTTTTTGTGACAAAAATAAAACTGTCCAACAATGACCATAAGTGATATCGTTCAGTTAATTAGTTGTATTTGATAGCTGTATATGTGTATATGTATAAAAATAAACAATGCGGAGTAGCCTTTTGATCGCTAGGGTTTACTCAATAATTTATTATTAGCAGCCAGTGGTAAGCACGCTCTGCGTCGACGATCTCACTTACAAGATTATATATAATCGACAGATTAAAAGATAAGCAAGGTAAATCAGCATTTATTGTCATTTGGTTTTTTCTTTAAAATTACAATGAACAGCCTAGTAAGTACACAATCAAGTTGTGCCAGATCTAAGAGGGATTTCGTTTTATTCTTCAGAATACGTTAAATGGACTGCGTAAAGAAATATGCAATTAAAGTAATATGGCTCTGGGTCATTAGCATTATCTTTTTAAGTTATTATTAAGAGCCTGGCATTGGAACAAATACACAAGGCGTGTCATGGCCTTATGTCAGCTACTTCTGTATTTCAATCATTCATAATTTTTCAAATGAATAATTAAAGGTTATTATGCTAGATATAATTATTTTTATTATTTATTTATTCAAAAAGCACGATAGGTCATTGACATATAGATTATTTGTTATGGATTATTGATTTAACAATTAACAAGCTTGCTGAGTCATATGGTTATAAATTACTTCTTATGAATTATGTATTTATCCATCAGAAAGCACGCTGAGTCAATGGGTTATAGATTATTTGTTGTAGATAGTTTTTTATTTATCCATCATTAAGCGTGCTTAGTCATTAGCTTATGAATTACTTGTTATTGATAATTTATGTATTTATTCATCAATAAGTTCCCCGGGTCGTTAGGTTATAGATTGTTTGTTGTCGATAATATTTTTATTTATTCATCAATAAGCTCACTGGGTCAGTAGATTATTGATTATTTATTGTTGATAATTTTTGACTCATTTATTTATCAGTAAGTGCGCTGGGTCATTAGGTTATAGATTATTTATTACAGATAATTTATTTACTTATTTATCAATCAAAAAACGCGCTGGGTCATCAGGTGATAAAATTTTTCATTTATTTATCAATAATCGCGCTAGGTTATCACTTTATTGATGATTTTTGACAATTTATTTACTTATTTATCAATCAACAAGCGTGCTAAGTTATTAGGTTATAGATTATTTGGCATAGAATATGTTTGTGACGATTGGACTGTAAGATTGTGTGGCCTTTGTATACTGACCCTTTTAGGAAACCTTATCATTTGTTCATCATGCGCCTCTCATCTATGTATTTCTACTATTTAGACTAGCTGTAGCCAACCTGACGGCAACAAGTTACCAGTCTAATTTTGGGTGAGATGTCGCTGACCCGTCTAATTAACTGTAAAATAAAAAAAATCAGATCGATATCTTAATTCTGTCTCAAGATTTACGATTTTAATAGAAAAAAAGCAAAATCGTCCACTGTGCGCCCTCGCACAGCCCATGACATATCCGAATCTTTCCCAGAACGAACCGATTCTTTTGCAAGCACGCTAAGCCCCACTGCACACTGAAACATGATAGCCTTTTCAGATATCCGAATCTTCCGGAGTCGTGTCATGGCAGCCGTACGGTGCACACGTGTGAGGCCTGAGTCAGCTAAGGTAATGACATAATAGAGCCTAGGCAGTAAGTTGAATTAAGACAAAAAGAATAACAGGAAAGTAAAGAAGGTCCATAATTAAGGATAGTAGAAAGAGCGTCCCGAAAAGGCAACGGGGAAAATATGGCAGTAAGATTTGAGGTTAGAAAGCCAGGACACGTGAAAAGAAAGATACCGGAGACAAGAATCAAAAACACCGCAAAAAACGCCACGGTGGAACAATGTGGAAAACAGTAGGTGCAAAGAAAGATTATAAAAGTGTAATAGACGAGCAAATAAGAAAAGTTTAAGGTGAAATGGACAAGATGATACACAAGGTGCAAAAAGAAGCCTTGGGACAAATAAGAAATCTGAAAGAAGAGCTGATGACAGAGGAGCGAGACAACAACGAGCGCAGCTTCAACGTTATGAGGGAAGAGGTAAAAAGTGAGTTTAAAAATAGGATAAGTGAAATCGAGTGTCAGATCTGGCAACAGGGATGGCCCAAGACAAAAGAAGAGAGAGGAAAAAAAAAAACTAATGTGATGATAAAAGTTGAGCTGTTCTGTGGGAAAAAAGTGAGAGAGAATGTTAAAGGCTTTTTAAAAGAAAATCTTAAAGTGAATGTTAAAGTGGTATCAGCACCAGTTGTAGGCAGAAAGGAAAAGGGCGGTGGCAAGGTAGTGCTAGGGAGTTTGCAAGAGGACGATAAAAAGAGATAATGGTGCCAAAGTGAAAAAGCTTGTGATAATAAAAGGTGTCTGCTAGTGTATATGGTGGAGTGTTCTATTTTAGTTGTAAGGTTAACAATACATGCAGACTGTCTAGGTGAAACTAAAGGACTGTAAGAAAATATTTATAAAACAAAGACTAATATATATATATACTATTGAATATATATGTAAGGAAGTATACTACCTTAGAATGATTTGAATTTCCCCGCACCGCTACAAGTGTCGGTAACGTAAATGTCTCTTAATACATTATGATATTAGAACGGTTAAACGCGGGTAGAGGAATTTAGTTTAGTTGAGTGCAGGACTAGTTAGTGTATCATAAGTCATATAACTGTAAAGA